>LNAC01000140.1:3028876-3054851 GCA_002007465.1 Ailurus styani | reverse complement strand
CGCCGCCTGCGGGCCCTGGTGCTGCCGCACAACCACGTGACTGCGCTGGGGGCCCGCGACCTGGCCGGCATCCCGGGCCTGGCCGAGCTCAACCTGGCCTACAACCGCCTGGTCAGCGCCCGCGTGCACCGCCGGGCCTTCCGCCCGCTGCGTGCCCTGCGCAGCCTTGACCTGGCCGGCAACCGGCTGACCCGGGTGCCCAGCGGCCTGCCCGGCAGCCTGCACACCCTACGGCTCCAACGCAACCAGCTGCGTGCCCTGGAGCCCGAGCTGCTGGCCCGCCTGCACCAGCTGCAGGAGCTCAGCCTGGCGCACAACCGGCTCCGGATCGGTGACATCGCGCCTGGCACCTGGCACGAGCTACGGGCCCTGCAGGTCAGGGGCGGGCTGGTTTAGCCCCTCAGCCTCTCCCCGCGAGGCCCTGGGATGCCACGGAGAGCCCAGCGGGTGGGCCGGGGGTGGTCAGACAGAGGAGGCCTCCAGGCCTTTGACCATGCCATCCCTGCCACTGGTTCTCTGCGACCACCCCGTCCACCTGCCCCAGCAAACACGGTGCTGCTAGCCCCTTCTGAACACCCTGGATGCCAGACTTTAGAGCATCTGTGGGCGCGAGGCGCCGTTCTAGGAGCTGAGATGCCACCGGGCACAAAATGACACAGCTGGCCCGGCCCGGACACGCTAGTGAGGGAGAAAGCAGTCGATAGCCATCCTAAGTAAACCGAGTCGGGCGGGGGGCACAAAGGGAGGGAAGTACCATCTTGGTGAATGCCGGACCTAATGCCTCCGTCTGGCTGGCATCTCAGCGCCTAGATCATGGCCTGCCCCAGAGGGAAGCCAGCGTGGCCCTGGCAGGGGGAGGCATTTGGCAGCTCTAAAGGGGCGGTGGGGAGGGCAGAAGGCCTGGGCTGGTGTGGTGTACCCCAGGAGAGAGGCTGGGTGGATGGCGCCGGCTGAGTGGATGGCACCAGGCCCGGGCCCGCCACAGCGCCGTCCCTGCCCTTCTGCCCAGGTGCTGGACCTCAGTCACAACGAGCTGTCCTTCGTGCCCCCCGACCTGCCCGAGGCGCTGGAGGAGCTGCACCTGCAGGGCAACCGCATCGGCCACGTGGGCCCTGAGGCCTTCCTCAGCACGCCGCGCCTGCGCGCCCTCTTCCTCAGGTGCCCCGGGGCGGCCGGGTAGAGCGGGTCCAGGTGGGCGGTGGGGGGTGGGGGTGCCTGGAGGGCTGTGGCGGACCCGAGCAGGCCCGGGTGGATCAGGACGGCTGTGGCCCCCTCCCTTGGCACCTGCCCTCATGCCCGCCTCTTGGTCCAGGGCGAACAGGCTTCACATGACCAGCATTGCGCCTGAGGCCTTCCTGGGCCTCCTGCACCTGAGTGTGGTGGACACGGCGGGGAACCCCGAGCAGGTCCTGGTCCGGCTGCCACCCTCGGCTCCACGTCAGCCACGGGCGGGGGGCCCCTGAGCCCGGAGGGGCCTGGCAGTGCAGCCCAGACCTCTGGAGCTCCACTGGGCCATGGACTGAGCAGACAGTGTCCACCTGGGGCCTCAGCCGGGCGCTCTCAGGCTTTGAGGGCTGGGCCGCCCGACCTGTGCCGGCCAGGAGGCTGGGGCAAGGGCACCGCCTCCACACACAGGCGCCCTGGGAGAGGCCGAAGCATGCAGCTTGCACACCGGGCACACAGACAACGCCAACCCTGCGGGACACACGCCCCACTCCCTGTGCAGGTGGAGACAGCAACAATAAAGCCTAACCCTTTCAAGTGCTCACCACCCACCAGCTGGCCTTCACCTTGCAGGAGGGGTTCACCATCCCGGCAGCCAACTGAGGATGGTGAGGCTGTGGGAGGCTAAGAGGGTCAGGTGACTTGGTCCCATCGCCCGTGAGCAACAGGGCTCTCAAAGCCCTGAGCCACACGTGGGTCACCAGGAACCACCACGTAAAGCCTGACCACACGTGTAAACCCAGACACCCCCAAGGCCACCACTCTAGAAACACACGGCACGGCAGACACCTCGAAGCAGGCCCTCCCACATTTCCCTGCAGCAAGTGTGCGAAGCAGACACATCCTTCACAGGCACACTCCCCCCCACAGGCTGCCCCCTTGCAGAAACCTCGCCATCAACCCCCAGGGGGGATTGTGGGGGAGCCCCAGCTAGTCACAGGGTGGGAGCAAGAAACAAAGACAAGACAGAGTGAGCCAGGCGTGGCCCTGGCTGTTTATTCCCTGTGTCAGCCCTGGGGAGCCAGCCGGGCTCTGGCTGACCTCAGCGGCTTCTTTGGGGTGTGAGTGGGCTTCAGGGTTAAGGCTGGGGAGGGACAGGAAGTAAAGTGCTTGCAGGGGCCCTTGGGGCTTGGTCCCAGCTGCCCCCCCCACCTCCAGGGCAGGCCAGGGGCCCGACACCCCAGGCTGTGCAAACGGGACTGTCCAGGGCCCACCCAGCCAGGCCTGGGCTGGCGGTGCTTTCCCCAGCGCCCCCTGCCAGGGAGCTGCAGCCTGGCTGGGGGACCCCAGTGGGGGGATGTGTCCGTCTGGAGCCGACTGTCCGCTGATTGTCTGCTTGTCTGGTCCTCGGCTGTGGCTTTGTCCGCTCCTTCCAGGGCCAGGGCCTTGGGCCTGCTCCCCCAGCTCCAGGGGCCGCCAGCCTGGTTGGCCCCTCACCTGTGGAGTCGCTGCAGCTGAGGGGGAGGCCATGGGGGTTAGGGGGTTGCTCACGGCCACGGCCACACACACACACACCACCCCCCATACCCCAGCCGCTCACCTCACTCTCTACCAGGTTCCGCCTGTAGAGTGCCTCCTTTGCGGCCTCCTGGGGGCCAAGAGGTGGTCAGTGGGCTGCTGTCGCCGCTGGCCCCCCCCGGCCCCCCGGCCCCCTGCCCAGCCCTCACTCAGCTCACCCTGCTGCCGTCATTGCCCAGGCGCCGGGCAGCCTCTGTGTAGAACTGTAGCTGACGCTCCAGCTGGGCCGCATACTCTGGGGGGACAGGGGGGACCAGTCAGGATGGCAACGGCTGCCCCGCCCTCCCCCACGCACCCCTCCCTGAGGCCCTACCCCTCCGGATGCCCGGGCCCCCCTGCTCCAGCTGCGCCCTCTGCCACTGGCTGCGCTGCACGACGTCCTGGTACTGCTGGGCCACTTCCGTGGGCACTGGCCGCCGCGCCTGCCTGAGGGCCAGGATCTGGGGGGTGCAAAGTGGGCCATTGTGACGGCCCCGCCCCGGGGGCCTCAGAACCCCCAACCCTGCCCCACGAGAGCAGGCACCCACCTTCCGCTCCAGACGCTCTTGGTCAAAGGCCAGCACACTGAGGCTATGCAGGGGCCGTGCTGATCTATGGAGGTGGGGAAGGATGAAGGGCAGCAAGGACCCCCCAGCCTGACCCCATTCACTGGACAGACGCACTGGGGAACAGCAGGAGACAAGCCAGGACCCCCTTGCTCTCGCTGAGCCCGCAGCCTAGTGCGAATGATGGCTCTTCGCTCAGGCAACTGCAATGCTGCGTGATCAGGGAAGGCTTCCTAGCGGAGGCCATCATCAAATTGAGAGCCAAAGGAGTCAGAGCCAGGCAGGAGAGTGGGGGCCAAGCGGGTAGGGTTGGTCAGGGCAAGACCACAGAAAAGCCCAGAGGCCAGTAAAAACTAGGTGTAGGTAACCACGAACCAACAGGAGGAAGTGGGGAGAGAGGAGACTACTGGATCTAATGATAACACAAAAGATCTTAATAATCAGGCTGAGGAGTTTCAACTGGATGCTTTAAGAGAAGGGGAGGCAAGACACGTTTTGGAACATAGGAGAGACATGCTACAATTTGTGCCTGATGGGAAATTGTCCAGGAGGGCCTGAGATGGGAACAAGGGGCTTCTCTCTAACATGGCTTGACCCAGCCACCTACCTGTTCCCTGGCTCCCTGGCAGGGGCAGGCACGGGAGGGGCCTTGGCTTTGGGCCCAGCAACCTGTTTCAGTGGACAGAACCAGTGTTGTGATTCTTGGCCCTGCCCCCTTGAACCAAGCCTCCCTCCCCGGGGTTGCTGATGGGGAGAAGTCTCACTGTGGGCACAGCTGCTGGCACGGGGTCTATGACCAGCCACCTCTCGGTTGTAGTCTCCAACTGCTGGGCTGTCAGTGGCTCCCGAATTCGGACCATCACCTCCAGCCGCCCCCCCGTGGGCCTGCGACCATCCAGGACCTAGGTGGAAATGAGGGGAGGCTCCTGAGAAGCAGACGGTGGCTGGAGGCCCAGGGTTGGGGTCAGGGGGGACCAGGGTCCTTTCCAGAACATGAGCCCCTGGGTATGGCTGGGATACCAACTGGTGAAAATGGAGCAGGGTGCTGGGAATATTTAGGGCTGGGTAGCAGTGAGGTCTGGGAACGCCTCCCCCCCCTCGGGGGAGGGGCTGGGTCAGCAGAGGAGACCCTTGGGAGGCCCGGGGCCTGCAGGAAGAATTTGAATCATGTCAAATGTAGCAGAGCTGCACCAGGGCCTTCGGACACATTCCGCGTCTCACCTCCAGGATCTCCCGGACCTCGCATGCGGCCTCTAGGGCGTCCAGCTTGAGCTGGGCCGTGCCCAGCACCCGGTCAGTCTTGAACAGCCCCCTGCGTGTGTGAAGGCGACGGGATGGTTGGCTCCGGGCAGCTCCCCCTCCCCCAGAGTCCACCCAGCACCCACACCCCAGCTCACCCCTTGTGGACCACTTCAAATTTGATGCCTTTGGTCTGGATGGCCCTTCGGAAGCCACGGTGGCCGCGACTGATGCAGAGTTTGAACTGCTCCTTGAACTCTACTCGGGATGAGGACGGGGCGGGGTGAAGAGGAAGGAGGGAGGGGTAGGGCTCTGGTCTCACGTTCTCACCGCATGGGGCTGAGGTGCCTCCCCCCTCCACTCAGCCTCTGCTCAGCTCACCGGGGGAGTCTGTGTTCTTGATCACACTGGTCTTATCTTTCTGAGCTTCTTCCTACAGCCGAATAGGAGGCAGGAAAGCTTAGGGGCTGGGGGATCCCCCGGAGCCCTGCCCACCCATTCCCAGCCCGATGAGGCTTGAGCCCGTCCCTCCACATCTCTCCACGTACCACATTGGGGTAGGGGAAGTCAAACCGAACAAAGACATCCAGGTCGCTGGGGGACAGCCCTGTGGACACACAAGGGTCAGAGCTGGGCAGAGGGGCAGTCCCACAGCCCTGACCCCAGCCTGCCGCCCCTCACCTGGGGGCGTGGGCAAGTTGATCCCCTTCACGATGAACAGGAGCATGTCGTTGCTGCTGAGGTCAGGGAAGATCCTTCCAGGAGACAGAGGCAATGGGGCAGGTGGGGAGACAGAGGCACATCAGCCCCAATGCCCGCCCACCTGCTTTTCCCTCGGCGGGGCCAGAGAACAAACACCTTGCTGGCCTTTGTGGGCTTCAGTTTTAGAATCAAACAGACTGGAATTCTTTGTCCATTTCAGCCAATGGCTTATTTCCAAGACCTTTCTGCAGTCTACACGGATCTGTCTGGGACCCCGGTGGCCTCACTGTTAGGGAAGCTTTCCTTCATTTACCGTTTCTGGGGTCCCTAATATTCATCACCCAGTGCCCCAGCTGCTGTACGGTCATCTTTATTCACTTCATCTGACACTTCTTGAGCACCTATCACGTACCAGCCAGTGAGTGCCCTAGCTGCTAGGGGACCTCCCCTTCCTTTGGCAATATTTCTGGAGCCCCTACTATGTGTCTACGGTGTCCTCACTGCTGGAGATATGGAAGAAAATGAGACAGACCCCATCCCTGTGCTCATGGAGCCCAAGCTAGCTGAGTGAACAGAGGAACGACGAATATATTAGTACAGAAACAAAGCAACCCTGCAGAGAATTAAAATAGGGGAGAAGGTGGAGTGCACTCGGGAGGGGCTGCTGCAGACAGAGTGGTCAAGGAGGGCCTCTTGGAGGAGGTGACATCACAGGTGATTCTGGATGCCGGGAAGGTACTGCTACATGGAGACCTGGGGAAGAGGGTCTAGGCAGAGGAAACAGCTGATGCAAAGGCCCCAAGTAGAAACATGGTTGGTCCGTCTGAGGGACCAAAAAGAGGCCTGCGTGGCAGAAGGTGAGCAAAATGGGGACAGTGGGTAGAGATGAGCTGATGGGGAGCTGGGATGAGGGGTGTGGTTTGTTCTAGGTTATTGCAGTGGCTGCACCTATCTTCGTTTATAAATGGGAAAAATGACCCCAATTCCTGGGGTGTGGGAAGGCTTGAAAGGAGCAGGACCAACAACAACCATCTCGAGGGCTCCCCCGGGGCCTTGGAACAAGGCCCATCTCTGCACTCACTAGATCTTCCCAGTTCCCAATGTGTCACTGTCAACACCCCATCACCATCCTTCACTTGCACTTGGCACCTCACAGCTGCCTCAGGACCCTTGCATATACCGTGCTTTCACCACCCAACCAAACCCTCCCCCCAGAGGCAAGTCTTCTGCCAGCTTCTGGGGAGTGCAAACCCCTCTCCAAAGGGGCATCTGGGCCAAGGGACATCAGGGCCTTACTTGATGACGCTGAAGGTTCTCTGCTCAAAGCGGGCAGTGGGCGTGGGGAGACCCCGGGCGAACGCCTGCTTCAGAATCTCCATGCTCCGCTTACAGTCCTCTGCCAGCTTCTCAAATCTGCCACCGAGAGAGCCCTGTTCGGGTCCCTAGTCCCAAGGTTGGGCTGGAGGTGCAAGTGTGTGGCAGAGGTGGGGACAGGGGCACTTACTTGCTGGTTTCGGCGATGTTGCCCAGGTGGGTGAACTGGTTAGAGTGGTTCAGGCACATCTGAAGAGCAGGAGACAGTGAGGGGAGGGTTGGGGGGCCATGGCCCTGAAGGAGGCCCGCTGAGCTGGGCCGGGGGCCCTGCCTCACCTCGTGCTGCTGCCTTATGAGCTTGGTGAGTTCACCGTAGTGCCGGGCAGACTCCTGAGACAGACCTGGGCCAGGCCTCTGGACCAGAGAGAAGTCATCCTTGTTCACGGGGGCGGGTGGCACCTGGGGAAGACAAGGCTCATGGGGAGGGGCCTGCTGGTCAGCAACAAACAGGCCCACCCATGGAAATGTCAACCCTCCTTGGAAAGGCCTTCCTGGACCACTGTTTTGCCCCGCCCTGGTCTTTCTTCTTCCCCAAGGTGAAAAGTGGTGCAAAGAGAAAAGTGGATGGTTCCTCCCAAAGTGGCAGCATCTGTCAACTGTCTCCCCGAAATGTGATCCTTACGCTCTCTCCCCTAGTAATGGAGTTCTGGCTAGGCACACAGCCGAGAGACTACATGTCCCAGCATCCCTTGCAGCTAGGTACAGCCACGTGATTCAGCTCTGGCCAGTGGAAGATGAGCAGAAGTGATGGCACACCATGTTACTTCCTTTAAAGGAAACTGCTTGTCCTGCCCTTTCCTTTTCAAATGCAGTCAGGGCATCAACCCACTCTGACCATGTGGACAAAGATGACCTCCTAGGGTGTGGCAGAGCAACAAGATGGAAGCAACCTGGGCCCTGGAGGCCTTTGTCTTTCAGAGCCCAGACTGCCCCAAGCGTTATGTGCAAGAAATATGTCTTCTTTCAGCCACTGTCTTAGGGGGACCTATTTGTTACAGCAGCTTTGCCTGGGCCCCAGTCACATGGCTAAATGGCCAGAGCCCCGTGGGTGGGTGCCTGGGAAAGTCCAGTAGTTCCAGAAAGTTCACCTTGGCGATGTCCACAGGCAGCCCGTTGCGTGAGGCCTCCAGCATGGGCTCCAGCCCCTTGGCCTGGCGCAGGTGCATTTTGGCACCCTCTACGTCATTCTTCTGCTTGGCTCGCAGTGCAGCCTGTAGGAGCTGCTTCTTGCGGCCCTCCAGGAAGGCCAGCTGCTGCTGGGCTGTGGGTACAGGGGTGTCGACGGATGCCGCCCGGCCCATGGGCAGGCAATGGGCAGCCAGGGAGGGGAAGGCGTACCTACCTCTGGTGGAGGTGCCCTTGGGGGCTGTTTTGGCTGCTGGGACGGAGCCTGATGGGGGTGCCCGTGAGGGTGGGGCCCTGGGCTGGGCCGCTGGGGCCGGAGGGCTGGTGGGCTGCTGAGGGATGGAGAGGAAGTCAGTGCTCTCCCCGAGCCTGCAGTCGGTCCACTCCCCAAAGGGTCAGGGCCTGATGCTGACAACAGGGACTATCTTAGTTTCTGTTTCCTCAGCACTGAATGCAACCTATGGTCCCATTCTCATTGAATCTTTGCAACAGCCCTGGGAGACGGAGACTGTCACCATGCCTACTTTACAGATGAGGAGACAGGATCAGAGAGCAAAATGACTTGCCCGTGGCCACACAGCTGGGAAGAGGCAGGGCGAAGATAAAGCCATTCTTCCCTGATGTCAGGATTTTGCTTTGCTGTCACTCCCCTGCCTCACCCCAAGACCCCAGCCCCTCACACACACCTTCTTAGGTTCCTCATCCTCTTCATCCTCTGGGCCTTCATCCTGGTTGGCCAGCTTCATGGCAGTTTCCAGGACCCCCACCAGGCTCTGCTGGGTGGGCTCAGTGGCCTCCAGGCCCTGGATGGGGGGAAAGCCTGGGCGGCCAGTCAGGGCCCAGTCAGGAGGGGGAGACCCATGCCACTATGGTGGACACGTGGGTTCCTTCCGCTCCTAAGGAGCCTCGGGGCTTTGGATATACTTTGAATCCAGGAAGGAGCACCTGCTGGTTCTGTGTAGACACCAGGTCATTCCAGCCTCCCTCTTGCCTCTTGGTGCCTCTCTCCTGACCCTGGGCCTTGACCAGACTCCAACAAGCATGCACTAGGTGACGCGGGTTACTGGGCACAAGAGGTGGTCACAGGCCTGGAGGGATTCCCAGGGCACCAAGGTGCTGAGCGATAACTGCTCCAATGGGGGACACGCAGGCAGCTCTGAGAACCCAGGGGAGACCCCCAACCCACTGGGAGGCTGAGTAGTCATGTGTAAAGCTGAGGGCTGGTGACTAGGAGACAGTGAGATGAACAAAGAAGAAATGGAGGGATCACATGGTGGCGCGCTGATGAACAGGTTCGCCAAAGAAACCCCCTGATTTTTAGTGTCTGCCCATTTCCATGGTATAAACGCTGCTATGGGGACCCAACTTTAAGCTATCAACTGTCTAACAAGTTTGCAGAGCCCCTGAATGTGTAGCAGAGAGCTCCCTGGGCCTGTACCATCTGAAGGACCAGCAGCTGCAAAGGCTCAGAGGCCAGAGGGCTAAGGGGAGGGGCACCACATACCTGGGGGCACTGGCAGCTCAGCCACATCTACCGCTCGGCCAGCCTTGTGGGCTCGGATGGCGTCTTGGTATTGCTGCAACAGACACAGTATGAGGGCTACCTGGGCCAGGTCTCCAGGGGCCGTCTACCGGCCCACCAGGCCCCCACACACCTTGACAATGCGCTCATGCATGCGAGCCTTCCGCTGGTCCCCCTTGGCCTTGGCCTGGGCTGCAGCCACGTGGTATCGCTCCATCCGCTGCTCCAGGGCCTCCAGGAGAGTCCGCGGAGGTGGGGGAACCTCTGGGGCAGACGGGGGTGGCGGGAGGCAGAGGGCCAGGGCTCAGAGTCTTGGGAGGGAGGGAGACTGTCTTGCCCTGGCCTGCCCAGCACGCAGGGTTCCCAGGGGCCTACCTGGAGTGGAGGGCACCGTGGTGGGAGCTGGAGGCTGTGGTGTTGGTGATGGTGGGTCGGAGGGCAGCTGGTCTGAGGGCAGAGAGGTCCAGTCCAATGAGGGGCTTGCTTGGGCACCCTCCACCCCAGGCTGGTGTGGCCTGAGGGGGTTACTAGGTCACCAGTGACGGTGGCAGCATCAAGTCCTGAAGGGTAAGCAGGGTAGGGTTCTCACCAGGGGGAGGTGGCAGGCGGGACAGGTCCACAGGCTCCCCCCGGCTCAGGGCCTCCAAGACGGCATCGAAGCTCTGAGAGAGAGAAGGAGATCAGGGCAGGAGGCTGCAGCTGGGGGCCAGGACCCCGCGGGGAGCCTCTGGGCCCCACCATTTGACTGAGGACTCCTAGCTCTATCCATTCCTCTGCACCATTTTGTTTAAGCCCCTTCCAATGTTTATGCTCATTTCACAGACAGGGTAAACTGGGGCTTTAAGAGGTACAGCAAACCACAGCTCCGGAGTGACCGGGAGCCAGGACCCAAATTTGGAGTGCCTGCAGGACCCAGCAAAGCGCCTCTTTGTTGCCATGCAGAGTCGGAAGCATCTTGTCTTCTCCCTCCGAGCCTGTCCGCCCGCCTGGACGCACCTTGGCCACACGGAAGTGTCTGGCAGCAGTGACAGTATCTCCCTGCTGCTTGGCATGGAGGGCGGCCAACTTATATTCACGCTGGCGGCTCTGCAACTGGGCCAGGGGGCCTGGGCTGTGGGGACCTGGAAGGGGGAACTGCGTATGAACCANGGAGGGCGGCCAACTTATATTCACGCTGGCGGCTCTGCAACTGGGCCAGGGGGCCTGGGCTGCGGGGACCTGGAAGGGGGAACTGCGTATGAACCATTTCTTTCTTTCTTTCTTTCTTTCTTTTTTTTTTTAAGATTTTATGTATTTATTTTAGAGAGAAAGAGAGAGAGGAGAGGGTCAGAGGGGGAGGGAGAGAGACAAGCAAACTCCACGCTGAGTGCAGAGCCCCCTATGGGGCTCAATCTCATGACCCTGAGATCATGACCTGAGCTGAACCCAAGAGTCGGAGGCTTAACCGACTAAGCCACCCAGGCGCGCCTAAACCAGTTCTAGTTAATCCTCACAATGAAGATTGTTCTTTAGGTCCATCTTAAGGATGTGAGAACAAGGCTCAGAGGGGATGCCGTCTCCCCGAGGTCACGGCCTGAAGATGGTGTGGTGGGCACCCAAGACCAGGACTGGCAGTCTCTGCAGAATTTTGGAAAACTTCCATACCCTTAGGAATTTTTAAGTTGGCATCTAAAAGTTTTTGTCTGGGGTGCCTGGGTGTTTCAGCTGGTTGAGCATCTGACTCTCGGTTTCGGCTCAGGTCATGATCTCCGGGCGGTGGGATCGGGACCCGTGTTGGGCTCTGTGCTCAGGGGGAGTCTGCTTGAGATTCTCTCTCTCTCTCCCTGTGCCCTCCCCCGCTCTCTCTCTCTCTAAAATGAATAATAAAATCTATTAAATAAATAAATAAATAAATAAATAAATAAATAAATAAAAGTTTTTGTCTTAAGTTTCAAAAGTAGCCACAGTTGTCATCCCAAATGCCTTGCAAATATTGACATTCATGAAAGAAAACTATCACATCGCTCTTTTAAAATCTAATGTAACTACCATGGTGATTTGAAACTTACTAANTTTTTTTTTTTTTTTTGTAAGCTCCCCCAGTGTGGGGCTTGAACTCATGACCCTGAGATCAAGAGTCTCATGCTCTATGAACTGAGCCAGCCAGGTGCCCCTTCATTTATTTTTCTTTTAATTGTGGCAAAATACACATGAAATTCGCCACCTCTTTTCTTTTTTTAAGATTTTATTTATTTACTTATTTGACAGAGAGACAGAGAGCATGAACAGGGGAAGTGGCAGGCAGAAGGAGAGGGAGAAGCAGGCTCGCCGCTGAGCAGAGAGCCAGATACGGGGCTCGATCCCAGGATCCTGAGATCATGACTTGAGCTGCAGGCAGATGCTTAACCAACTGAGCCACCCAGATGCCTGTGAAATTCACCATCTTAACCCTTTCTAAGTATACAGATCAGTGGCATTCAGCTGATCCTTGAACAATGTGGGGGTTAAGAGTGCCAACACCCCTCCCGCCACACAGCTGAAAATCTCCTTTGACTCACCCAAAACTTCGCTATTACAGCTTACTATTGATCGGAAGCATTACCAATAATAAAAGCAGTCGATCTACATGTTTTTGTATGTTATGTGCATTATATACCGTGTTCTTATAAAAAAGTAAGCTAAAGAAAATGAGACTAGGAAAGCCACAAGGAAGAGAAATACAGTGTTGTACTGTGTTAATCAAAGAAACAGTGACCCGCTCGGTTCAAAGCTGTGTCGTCCAAGGGTCACCTGTAAATGTGGGTGTTTGGAAGCCTTTCCTTCACCACCCTATTGTACACTTGTTCAGCCAAAATCCTTCCCTGCAGTGTGTTGGCAAAGTGAGGAAACAAAGAGTTAAGCTTCTTTTCAGTGTGTTAGTTACAGGATCAAATAACACAGTTCAGTAGGTTTTCAGGAGAAGTGTCTCTAAACTGAAAGTAATCAGTGCAATTTTTGGTATAAAGAAACAAAGTGTAATAGATACACCACCCAGGGTCCACAAATCCTAGAAACACCTGGAAAGCCGCATGCGTTGTACTTTCTCTGCTCAACCTCAGACTGACAACTGCACCTCCAGCTTTAAGTTTAGGTGTAGCTGCTGGAAAAGCTGTCCATCGGTTGAAGCAAAACACCTTGACACTTGCCTGGTTTTACATCCCATCACTACAAGTCTCTGTGTTAAGAAAACGTTCTTCTCGGTTAAATCATTGGTATTATTGGCATGCAACTGAGTAAAGCCTAAATATAACAAGCTTCTGGATGAAGAATTTTTATATACCAAGAGTAAAATTTTATGAGCAAGGTACCTCTTGCCTGACATGGTCAGGTCTGGGTCCGCCCTCTACCCATTAACTGTTTCCTGGTTTATTCTTTCCCAACTTCCCTGTTCTCTTTTTTTAACGCATAAAGAAACATGCTTTACACCAACAAACAGATGGCAAGAGGCGGAGTCTTGTCATCACCCTGTCGGGGGATCCCCTGAACCCCTGCCAATCCATGTACCAAAACCCCATCGTGAAAAACGTTTTGGTGATTTCGGTGGCAAAGTCTGGGTTGTGATTTCCAACAATCCTCCCTGACCTTTGCCAAAACAACAGCTTAGAAACCAGTCTGGCTGTGGAAAGATTTAGACCTGCTGTTTACTTTCTCAGCCGGGCCAGCCCAGTTTTAAGTGTCTCCTTGGTTCACTTGGGGAGTGTCTGCCTCTGGGGCAGAGGCTGTGTTGATATTCTAGAAGGGGGGGGGCGGGCACTCCTTTCCCGTAGTGGGAGGAGGGTGACTGGAGAAGGAAAACCTCCAGCAGGTGAGTTTTAGCAGAGAAGACAGGCAAGCTGAGCTTGGAAATTATCCATTTACAGCTCTCTGTGTGAGAACGGCAGCCCTCAAAAGGAACAGAGCTCTGACGCCTGCAGCAACATTACACGAAGTGAAAAGAAGCTGGACCCAAACGGACAAAGAGCATGTGGTTCTGCTTACATGAAATATCTAGGAGAGGCAAATCCATAGACAGAGAGCAGATGGTGGGAGCCAGGGGCTGGGGGAGGGAGAATGGGGAGTTAGTGTTTCATGGGGACAGAGTTTTTGTTGCGGTGATGAAAAATCTTTGGAAAAAGCTAGGGTGGCGGTGGTACCCCACTGTAGGAATATGCCACATGCCACTCAATTAATTGCACACTGAAAAATGGTTACAATGGTCAATGCTATGTTATACATATTATACCACCACACACAGAAAAAAGGTATTGGTGAACTCCAGAAGTGTGAGGATCTAGGAAGTGGAGGCGTGTTCAAAATATCTAACAATCGGGGTGCCTGGGTGGCTGGGTTGGTTAGGCCTTTGACTCCTGATTTCAGCTCAGGTCATGATCTCCGGGCCGTGGGACTGCGCCCTGTGTTGGGTTCGGTGCTCAGCGCAGAGGTGGGTTTCTCTCTCTCCCTCTGCCCCTCCCCTGCTCGCACACGCTCAATAAATGAATGAATGAATGATGAATAGCTAATGAATGAATGAGTCAGCACCCCCACAAAATGGCCAACTGCTGAATACCACCCCCGCAAATCCCATGTCAGCCCCACCCCGCCCTTGGCCTACCTGGAGGAAGCTGGGGCTTAGCCAAGCCTATGGATGTGGCGGGAGCAGTGGCAGGAAGGCCTTCTACGGTGACCCTGGGCTCTGGGACTGGCTGGTTTGCAGAGGCCGGCTGGGTGGGGGTCGGAGTGTGGCAGGGCGTGGCTGCCGGGCCCTTCCCCACTGCCACAGGTGGCGGGATGTCGCCTTCATCGATGGTATTACCCTTCCGGACAGAGGCCAGCAGGTTTTCGAGTGTCTGAGAGAAGGTGTGAAAGCGGGTTTTACAGGCGCCTGGAGCTGGAGGCCGTGGACAGGGGTAGGGTCCCAGCACCCTCCTGTCAACTGCCCGCTCACCTTAAGACCCCGGTCGTAGCGCCGCATCTTGGCACCATCTCCAGCTCGCCTAGCGCTTTCGATCGCTGTCTGATAGAGGGCCAGCCTCTCCTGCAAGGTGGCCTCCACCCCTGGGCTGGGGGCTGTGGCCTTTGGCTGCAGGAGGGACCAGGGCACCATCTGGGTGGTGACCCCACCTGAGTTCTCCCCAAGAGCTCCCTTGTCAAATGCCTCCTGCACGCCAGGCGTGCTGTCCCTGGGCCAGCTGTCCCCAAACCCCCTCCCCACCAGGTAGAAATCATCATCCCCGTTCCCGGGGTAGGGAATTGGGTCTCAGAGGTGTCATGTCACCTGCCCAGGGCAACATGGCTGAGGGGCCAGGAAAGGCCTCGAACTCTGGGCTACGGGGAGCAGGTTGCTGGGCTATACCTGAGCGGCAGGAGGGTGGGACTCCACAGTCTTCTGCTCCTCCCCAAGGACCTCGTTTAGCTCTGCCTGCAGGGGCACACGGCCACGGGCCGAGCATGAGGGCCCGCTGGATGGCGCAGCGACAGCATGGGAGGCCCCCTGCCTTGCCCCGGGTGCTCACCAGCAGGTCATCATCAGCCTCCACGTCCTCCTCGTCTGTACCCTCATCCTCACCCTCATCCGGGTCTCTCATGCACAGGCTGGCCATCTTCTCAATGGCCTCCATGGGCAGGGGGCCTGGCGGCAGGGAGAGGCCCCAGCTGGACTGGGATCCTTCAAGAGTCCCCAGCCTCCCATCCCGGTGACCCATGGCCCCAAAGCACAGGGCAGCATGTCCCCCTCCCGGCCCTTCCACGGGCACCCCACGGCCCTCGGGCCCACCAGGTATGATCCCGATCCCCGCAGATCTCGCTCGCCTCGTCTCTTCCTGATCAAGCCCACCTCCGCACCCCGGCTCCACAGCTCTCTCGCTGTGGAGCCCTGGCCAAGTCACTTGCCCTCTCTGAGACTGTCTTCCTATCTATTGGATGAGGACAACAGTTTCTCCCTCATAGGTGGATGGTGGGAACTAAAGATAAATGAAACTCCAGAGCAGCGCATAGTCAGCATTTCGTTACTTGAGTTATTCTCATTATCTGCCTTCGTTACGTTCTATAAAACTGCAGTAAACGCTGTGACTCTGCGAACACTGGACCATTGCCCCTTAGAGGAAATACAAGGTTCGGGTCCCATGAGGCTCCGGGCACGTTTTTGTCAACCAGTCAATACATGATCTTGCTTAATGTGTGTTTCTATCTAACGATACCTTTTAAAAAATAGATTGTTGATTTGTGAACATCGAACTCAAGGCCGACAGCGGCACTGTAACTCACGTCTGAATGAAGCTCATTGGCTACATCTTTCCTCCATAAGACACTTCACAGCCTTCTTGCTCTTAGAGACACGAGGCAGCACTAAGCCCTACACTTGGGAGCCACTTTGAAGAGCAAAACCACCAACAAAAAGCACCACAATGAGAAAAAAAATGCAGCCTGACACAGCCTGTGGAATGCAAGGACACAGCCTTGTAGACTCCTTGTAAACAAGGAGACTTGTTTACAGCCCGCCTGGGGACACAAGGCAGAGTGTCACCTTGCTCTGCCTCAGCTGTGAGCACCTATGTTGAGCGACTCCAACTTCTGGCAGCTCTGCACAGGCCCGCCAATCATTGCAAAAGTTCCGCAAGCATTGATTTGGGTGTTACAGATAAAGTTGAGCCCATAGGGGAATTCACAGATATGGAATCCATCAATAATGAGGGCTGACTGAATTAGCAGGAAAGTATCAAGGTTCCGTTTGCCCTCGGAGCTCCAGCCCCTCCGTCCACTACAGAGTTGCTGCCCCCTACCACCTCCCCTAGGGGGCTTTTGCAGGGGCTGTGACCTCTCCCAGAAGCGCTTCCCAGCTCTTCACCTGGCCCTCCTTACTGTGGGTGCCTCTCGTGGGCATCTGGCCCCAGCTCACAGGTTTCCTCTGTGCTTCCATCGCTCTGTGCTTCCCTCATCCCAGCCCTCATCACGCGACAGCAAGCTGGAGAAAATGCTAGACCCTGTGTGAAGTGCTTTATGAACACCAGAAGAGTAACTCCCGTGATTAAGTGCAGTCATTATTCCCATTTTACAGATAGGGGAACTGAGGCCCACACAGATGCTGGGACTTATCAAGTCACAGAGCCAGTAAGTGGCAGAGCTGGGATTTGAACCCTCACCTGGGTCCAGAGTTCATCACTTCACCCCTTACCCAGGTTGTGGGTTCCAGGAGGGCAAAGACCTTCTCTGTCTCCTTTCCTCCTTCTCCCCAGGGTCCAGCACTGAGCCCTGCCCACAGCAGGAGCTCAGAAAATGTTCAGGGGTGTGTTGAGAGTCTCACCTTTGCCTTTGAGCTTCTCCAGGACTTGGGGCTGGCCCCCAACCAAGGCCAAGAGCTCGGCCTCCAGGTCCTCATCGTTAACTCCATCCTCAGGGATCATCAGGCCGTCTGGGGAGAGGTCAACCAGCAGGCCCAGCTAGGGGAAGAGCAAGGGTCCAATCAGACCTCAGAGGCAGCCAGGATGGACCCAGAGTTCCCCCAGGAGGAAGGAAACCCAGACCTCCCGGGAAAGTCATTTTCCCTGGGGAGTGCCAGGAGGCTGGAAGGGGCTCAGAATGCAACAGGTGTCCCGAGATGAACCGGGCCCTCTGGCACAGATCAACACGGGGCAAAGGGCAGACAGAGACCCTGCTCCTTGCTCTGAGCCCACGCCCATGATGTGCTGCTGACCAAGCTCAGTGGGAAAAGCAGGCCCCACACCCTGCCCAAAGCAAAGTCACTCTGCACACCTGGGCTTTTCCTTCTAGTATACTCAGCAGAGGGGGCCATGTAGGAAGGCTGCAAAAGCAAATACAAGCGCGGACAACAACACAGAAGTTGAAAGTGGGGTTTTCATTGGGTAACAGGCCTGTCTTCCTATCCCATCCCGGTTCATAACCAGTCAAGATGTGATAATAATATGCTGAACTATACAAAACTGCCTTTTCTGTGGGTCAAAACAGGCAATTATGTATGGCTTCTTTTAATAGTAATAATGAAGTTGCACTTATTGAGCGCTATGTTCTAGCACTTTCCATAAACTATCTCAATGAATTTTCACACCTGTCCTGTGACACACGGACTGTTAGGGCCTCCATTTTACAGATGAGGAATCTGAGGTGTTAAGAGCTGTGAAGCCCAGTGTCTGCCGTGCAGAGGCCAGCAGAAAAGTCCAAGCTGGCCAGACTCTCATACCCTGGCACTAAGCTATGGCCTGGGCTTCTTCAAAGTCAAGAAAAATTAAACTCTCCAGGTGCCTGGGGCAGAGGAGATGGTGGAGGGAAAGAAGACGCAGACATAGTCTCATGGGCTCATGGCAGCAGCTTTGGATTTGCACTTAGCTCTGGTCAAGCTGTTAATCCCTATGACCTTGGGAAGCTGTCTTCACCTCTCTGGGCCTCAGTGTCCTCATCTGTACAGTGGGGATAAAAAGAGTCTGACTTGGCCTGGTTGATGCGAGCTTCCGTGTGTGTTCGGGTCAGGAGTGCACTGACTATCCTTATCCCAGGTCGGAGGCCTTCCCCTCCCAAACTGGAGAGGCTGCGGCAACAGGTGGCCCTGAGCCCAGGGCGGGGCGCCAAGAGCTGAGGAGCTGGGGAGCCGGGGCCAGAAGGCCGCACTCTGGGGGCAGAACCTCATCTGGAGGGCGGGGACCGGGGCTCACCTGGCAGTGGTGATCGGGTTCCTCTGGGGGGTGGGGCCCTCCCATGAACCTGTGATAGGGGTGAACAGGGTTCCCTAGGCGAGGCCGTGGGGTACAGACTCACCTGGCGGGCGGCGGCGGCACCTCGGCCTGGAGGTCCCGGGGGTCCCTTCCTCTTGTGCATCTTCCAGGCTGGATGCCCGGGCCACTGGCCACCTCGCCTGGCCTTGCCCTGCCTCCTCCCCCGGGGCCTATCGCCGCGCACGCGCACTTCCTGAGCCCCACGCCCCTCGCTGGCGCCCCGCGACCGCTGACCCCGCGCCCTCGACCCCCAGTGTGGCCGCCTCACTTCCGCCTCGGCCCTCGGGCGCCACGGCACGGGAGCGCAGCCACTGGACTTGCTGGGCCCGCCACACTGAAACTACAACTCCCGGCAGGCAATGCGCGGAAACGCATGCGTACTGCGGGGCGGTGGGAGGTTCCGTGGGCCGCGCCGGGAAAGAGGCGGGTATTGCGTGGGTGTGAGGGCGGTGCTAGCACCGCGCATGCGCACGACGGTGCTGCGGGTTGCGCGGGAAAGAGGCGGAGCGCGCACAGGTGTGAGGGGCGGTGGTGGCTGCCGGACTCGCGTAGTCCCGTGGCCTCGTGCAGACTCTGGCTTCTGGCGGCCCCGTTCTGGGCATTCTACACTTTTAGATGGTCGAGGTGGAGTTAGTGTAGGTCTGGTCACCGGAAGTCGGGTCCACAGCTCTTCGGGCCTTCCCGCCCTTCAGCTCCAGTCCTCCCGCTGCCCGGCCTCCGTGAGGGCCAACTTTGCCTTTTATTTTCTCAAAAAAGCCTAACGCAAATAACTTAACCGAATTGTTCCCCAACAGATCCAGACAGACCTACTCAGTTCCTGATAAGGACAGAGGGACCTTGACAACTTCAGTGGCCCAGGTCGGTTTGGGCTTGTCTGGCCCCCAGGGCTGGCAGGGGCTGGTTTGTGGTGACTCCTGCTTCCAGGGCCCCAGGTGGATCCTTCCAGAATCCTCAGGTCCCTGCAAGGGTCTCAGACCACAGCCGGGGGGGAGGGGGCTTCACATAGCCTGTCCCAATTTAGGGACTAGAGTCGGGGTGGTCAGGGCTTCGCTGGATGGGCAGATGGGCAATTCCGTCTGCTCTCTGCAGCGTGGAGGAGAGATGAATTCTTACCCGGTCATGGCCCAAGGTGGCTGTGACTCCACACCATGTCCCCTTGGAGCCCAGCTTGGCCCCAGCCAGATGGGCTGAGGTGGGGTGAGGGTGGTTTCTGCCCTCACCCAGGGTCACTGGGTCTGTCTGTACGCAGGGACAGAGACTACTTGTAATGATAGGATTTTGCTCGTTTTCAGATTTTTCAAGAGGGATAAAATGAGTAAGAGGAAAAAGCTTCGGACTTCAGGTATTTGGGCATTCAAGTTGACACTGCTTTATTTCTGCTTCATGTTATAGGAGGAATGTAGGTTTATTTGTTGCAGAAATGCCAACATGACCACATCAAGCTCCTTGGGGAAAAAAAGTGATCTAATACACGCTAGGAAGAAAAGTAGAAATTGTGGAAAGTTCATAAAGTAAAAAGTGAAAGCTTTCTGGAGCTTCTTCCAGCATCTGGTGGGATTCCACGGGCTTAGGCCAGGGGTGTGCTCTCAGAGACGACCTTTGAATAAAGCTACAAGGTCTTTGATGTACTACAAGGTCATTGGGTGTGTAGCTAAGTGTTTCACTCTAGAACCAAAACCCTGGGTTCATCCCAGCTCTCGGGCTCCCTGTGTGATGGCAGATGACTTACTCTGTACCTCAGTTTCCCCCTTCTGTAAATAAAGGATAATAAAGGCACCTACCCTTTCCATTCAAACAATGATTCTCAACCTGGTTGGGGGAGGATTTTTGGCCCTCAGAGGACACTGGAAACGTCTAGAGACATTTTTGGTTTCTACAACTGATGTATGTGGTAGAGGCTGGTTATTGGCATTTAATGGGTTGAGGCCAGGGACGTACTGAATCCTACAGTGCATAGGACAGTGCCTACAATACAGAATGATCTGGCCCCAAATATCAAGAGTACGAAGGTGGAGAACTCGCCGTAGAGCTCACACGTGGATTAGTATTTGTAAAACATGAAGGATAGACCTTAGGTAGTACACAAGTGTATGCTGGTATCATGATTCTCCTCCCAGACTTAAAAAACAAAACAAAAACCCACAAACCTTTCCATTCTGAAATAATTTGGGGCTTACAAAAAACTTGGAAAAATAGCTCAGAGTTCTTTCTACCCTACCTCCAGCTTCCCCTAAGGTTAATGTCCAACACAACCACAGGACAATGATCAATCACAGGACAGCATCAAAAGCCAGGAAATGAACCTCAGTACACTACGTCCAATTTTTTTTATATGTATACATACAGTGTTTTTTTACTGGAAAATAGAATCATCACACGTGCTGATCTATAATCCCCATTTTTCACTTTATGGAATATCATGACCATATTTACTTATCAATATATGTATATAATCTCATGCACAAAGAAAAACACCCACCAATACATAGCATAGCTCCATTTCCCTGTCATTGATGAAGATAATTTAAACTTAATAGTTTAGAAATGAGGGCGCCTGGGTGGCTTAGTCATTAAGCATCTGTCTTCAGCTCAGGTCACGATACTAAGGTTCTGGGATCAAGTCCCGCGTCAGACTTCCTGCTCAGCGAGAGGCCTGCTTCTCCTTCTTCCACTCCCCCTGCTTGTGTTCCCTCTCTCACTCTCTCTCTCTCTCTCTGTCAAGTAAATGAAATCTTTTAAGAAGTTTAGAAATGACTACTTACTGGATAATGAGCATAGAGAGTAGCACTCATTTTTTTTTCCCACATTGTGGGGTAGAAAAATTAGCAACGGATTGAAAATGTTTTGCGTAGAGATGAGCAACAGGCTGCGCGGAAACACAAGAATTTCACTGACCTTGGTGGGGGAAGCTGGGGACAGCCAGGACCACCCACAGCAGGTCATTTGGGGCCTCTCTTGGCAGTGGGTTCCCTAGTTCAGTGGATCCCAGGCTGCCCTGGGACAGCTGTTTCTGTGTGTCCTGAAAGAGGTGGGGACAGAGGAAGACAATTCTGGCAGGTGGTGAAAGAAGCCCTTCCCTCCCAACGTCTTTGGCCTTTGGTGTTGAACATAAGGTTCTGCCTTTAGTTTTTCTTAAATTAGTCCTGTGGGGATAGATCACAGGAAGGAAATGGGAGGCTCTTCACTTCTGTTGACATTTTGGTTTTTATTTGGTGCACATGTCCATTGGATGAGCAAAGTGAGCTAGTGTTTGGGCATCTTAAGAAACCAAATAAACAAAGCTGCTTGATTGTGCCTTTTTTTTTTTTTTTTGGCAGACCACAAGATGGGAATATGCTTGTGTAAGAAGCATTCATTGGAGCCTTGCTCTGAGTGCAGCACTGGACACTTAAGCAGGGTGGGGTCCTGCCCCAAGCAGGCAGGGCAAGGAGGAGATCAGAGGGTGCAACAGATTCATTCCTGCCCTCATGACCCTTAGGGTCTAGTCAGGGGAGAAGAGAAATGCTTCTCACTGAGAGCACTAATAAAATACACAGCAGTACAGTAAAGTTCTAAATGGGCACACCATAACTTACGGAATCCAGAAATTATAGAAAAGTCGCAGTGGTCTACTGGAGCACAATGAGTGAATGCTAATGAGAACCCTGGTGATCAGTATTGAAGAGAGGGAGCTTATTCAGTGGGTTTATTTCAGGGTATGTAAGGAGCTGAGGTTGGAAAGGGTCTACCTGACTGACCTCCAAAAAGATCAGGCCAGGGTCTGGTTTGCCTTTTTGTTCTCACTGTGGGGTCAGAGGCATAGTACATAGTAGGTGCTCAGTAAATACTCAAGTACCCTTAGGTATGCAGGCTCTGGAGTTGGAATGACTAGATCCCATTCCAGATTCCTTGTCCTCTATGTGCCTCAGCTTTCTTATCCATAAGATGGATGTAACAGTGGGAACCCTACTTTGAAGTTTATCATAACACACCCAACTTCTCAGGACGATGTCTGTCATAGAATTCATTGATTCAATCCTTATCATTTGTTTTTTGAATGATTAGGTTGGGGCAGGTTTGGGGAGGTCTTAGAAGTCAGCCACTATTGGCAGTTTCTGTGTAAGGAAGTTTCCTTCATTCAGAAATAGGTGTTAGGCTCTTAATTGTGTTTTTTTTTTCCAGTGATGGGGAAGGTATCACAGAGATACAAGGGACCAAGGGGCAGCTGGGACGTCACTTCCCTCGCACTTGACGACTGTAGGTCCTAGTTTTCCCAGGACAGATAATCTGCAGGCATCACAGAAAACTAGAGTGGCACATAATTTAGTTCTATCTCTGTTTCCTGGTGGTGACCTCTGTTTTACAAATGTGTTTATTCAATCATCTACCAGGTATTTACTGAGCACGAATAGTGTACTAGTTGATCTTCTAGGCACTTGAAACTCAGCAGAGGGTGAGATAGGCCCCTCCTTATATTGAGGTAGACAGAAAATAACCAGTACATAAGCTACTGGCAAAACAACAACAAGAAACTGAAGTGGGAGTGCCTGGGCGGCTCAGTTGGTTAAGCTTCCAACTCTTTACTTCAGCTCAGGTCATGATCTCAGGGTTGACCTCAAGCCCTGTGTCAGACTCTGCACTGGGCATGGAGCCTGCTTTAGAGTCTCTTCCTTCCCTCCCCTCTCTTAAAAAAATTTTTTTTTAATTGTGAAGAGAATAAAACAGCATGGGTCTGAAAGAGGGTGCTCTATAGGGGAGTCAGGAATGGCCCTTTGCAGCTACATTTGAGCTGAGACCCCAGGAAGCCAGTACACACTCTCACCACCTGCCTAGAGAGGCAATTGTCTGGGCCAAGTTATCTCTCATAGCTTGGTGCCAGGCCACCTCAGGGTTCAGTCTCAGTCATGACCAGTCCTTAGGTAAAAAGCCTTTGAATCCCATGGCCACCTGATCTCTTGGACGAGGTGCCATCCCATCTCTCTCTCCAGGCTAGAGTCAGAGAAGGGTTTCCTGCCCTTGGAATAAGCTTGCTCATGTTGCAACCATGGCCCTGCCAGGTTTGGTTGTCAGCCATGGCAGTGCACACTCCCTGCATCTCCCATCCTTTCATCTTCCTTTCTCTCTAAATCAGGAGGAGGAGTCCGTCCTCTGAAGGCCCCAAAGAACCCAAGGCTAGGAGACTCTGACGGCCCCCCCCAGAATTCTGAGTGGGGCTCTTTGTGTCTCCCTAAAGAGTCAGAAAGCAGATCAGAACCCAATTCCTCTGCAGAGCAGAAGACGGAAGAACCAGTACAGACAGCTTCCAGGTAGGTGCCTTGGAACATTCCAGCAAGCCTCCCCACCAACAGTGACAGAGCACCTCAGCCCAGTAGACAGGATGCAAAGGGGAGGGGACCAACGTGACCCATCCAACTCCACACCTCTCCCAGTGCAGGGCACAGGGGCCCTCGGGTTGCTTCTCAAAGCCTTCCTCCCCAGACTCTCCTCTCTTGCAAGAAAGGTTGATAATTTAACCACGAGCAAGGAAAATTTTGAATTTTTCAAGGTCACTTAATAATAGAATGCATCTTGTCCTGTCTGCTGGTCAAACCCATGTTTATCTGCATTCCTTCTTGACCAAGAAGGGAGTTGTAGGTCTGCGAAATAATAACTCATGAAAGGAGATAGTAGTTATGTGCCAGACAGTATCCTAATGATAAACACTTTACACCTATCCATTTGTTTATACTGTAAGATTGGTTTTTATCCCCATGTCAGGACGAGGACTCTGGGACTTTTTTTTTTTTTTAAGATTTTATTTATTTATTTGACAGAGAGAGAAAGATCATAAGTAGGCAGAGAGGCAGGCAGAGAGAGAGGGGGAAGCAGGCTCCCTGCTGAGCAGAGAGCCCGATGCTGGACTCGATCCTAGGATCCTGAGATCATGACCTGAGCCAAAGACAGAGGCTTGACCCACTGAGCCACCCAGGTGCCCGGACTCTGAGATTTTGAAAGATCAAATGACTTATTAACCCAAGGCCACTGAGCTGGTGCAGAGCAAGCTGGCTGGGTCTGGTTCCTGTGCTTGTAACTGCTATGGTTTCTGAGGTCTCTTATTTTTTTTTTCAGGAATATGTAATGAAGCACAGTGGGGAGAAGAGGAAGGTCTGGAGAATAGTTTGTTTGTGGGGTTAAACCACATGTAACTACAGCAAAGTGGAAAGGGTTAGCAGGGGTTAGAAGAAGGGTTCCTGCTACCAGAAGTCTTCAGAGAAAGCCTCATGGATTGGTCTACCAGGTTTTCTGAGTAAACAATTGTACCACATGGTCTGACCAACAAAACTGCTTTTGGAGGTGGAAGATGTATGATCTCAGGTCATTGCAGTCTTAAGATTAAAGGCAGCACTGCTGTGTGTTGATATGAAGAGGGGCCACATGTCACACCTAAGCCATTCTCCCAGGTGCCACAGTATCACTGTGCTCCTCCTTCCTGGTGAGGCCAACAGGGCTCATGGGATCCTAGGCACTGCCCATCTCACTGTCTGAGTCCATAATAGTCAGAACCCATATAAGTGGGTTCCCACCCTCTTTTTTCTATTTTTGTTTTTTAAATGTTTTATTAAGAAATACCACGTGTGGGGTGCCTGGGTGGCTCAGAGGGTTAAAGCCTCTGCCTTCAGCTCAGGTCATGATCTCAGGGTCCTGGGATCAAGCCCTGCATTGGGCTCTGCAGTCAGTGCAAAGTCTGCTTAAAGATTCTATCTCCCCTCTGCCCCTTTCCCACACGTGTGTGTGAGCGCTCTCTCTCACTCAGATAAATAAATACATCTTAAAAAAAAAAAAAAGATGGGGCTCCTGGGTGGCTCAGTCATTAAGCATCTGCCTTCGGCTCAGGTCATGATCCCAGGGTGTTGGGATCGAGCCCTGCATCAGCCTCCCTTCTCAGTGGAAGGCCTGCTTCTCCTTCTCCCACTCCCTCTGCTTGTGTTCCCTCTCTTGCTGTGTCTCTCTCNTTGGGCGCCTGGGTGGCTCAGTGGGTTAAAGCCTCTGCTTTCGGCTCAGGTCATGATCTCAGCGTCCTGGGATCGAGGCCCGCATTGGGCTCTCTGCTCAGCAGGGAGCCTGCTTCCTCCTCTCCCTGTCTCTCTGCCTGCCTCTCTGCCTACTTGTAATCTCTCTCTCTCTGTCAAATAAATAAATAAAATCTTAAAAAAATAAAAATAAAAATAAATAAATAAATAAATAAAATCTTAAAAAAAAAAGAAAGAAAGAAATACCATGTGCTTAGAAGTATAACAGAAAAAAAATAAAGCAAACAAACCTAACACATTTATGTTGAGGAATGAAATATTATCTTATAGGCCACCCAAACAACCCATTCTGAATAAAAATTTTCAAATAGGGGCACCTGGGTCACTCAGTCGTTAAGTGTCTGCCTTCAGCTTGGGTCATGATCTCCAGGTCCTGGGATTGAGCCCTTCATCTGGCTCCCAGCTCATGGGGGGGGGTCTGCTTCTCCCTCACCCTCTGCCTCTCCCCCTGCTTATGCTTGCTCGCTGTCTCTCAAATGAATAAATAAAAAATCTTTAAAGTTTTTTCTTTTCACACAGAGCCTTGCTATCAGTATCTAGATTTATTTTATATCCATCAGCTCCCCAATACAATTTAAACCTATTATGTATCTTCATGCTTTTTCCTGTTCCACTCTAAAATTGAAATTTCCAAGTTTTAGTTCCAGATTTTGATCTTTTATCTTAACAATATACACATCCACATTTATTTAGGTAAAACCATAAGCCTCACATGCTTTTTAAAAAGACCTGGTTTTTTTTAGAGCAGTTTTAGGTTTACAATAATTTTTTTTAAGATTTTATTTATTTATATGAGAGAGACAGTGTGAATGAGTGAGCAAGCATGATCAGGGGGAATGGCAGAGGGAGAGGGAGAAGCAGAGTCCCCACTGAGTAGGGAGCCCGATGCAGGCCTTGATCCCAGGACCCCAGGATTGTGACCTGAGCTGAAGGCAGATCCTTTTTTTTTTTTTTTTT
>LNAC01000140.1:3002786-3028826 GCA_002007465.1 Ailurus styani | reverse complement strand
TTTATTCATTTGACACAGAGAGAGAGATTACAAGTAGGCAGAGAGGCAGGCAGAGAGAGAGGAGAGAGGAGGAAGCAGGCTCTCTGCCGAGCAGAGAGCCCGATGTGGGCCTCGATCCCAGGACCCTGGGATCATGACCTGAGCCGAAGGCAGAGGCTTTAACCCACTGAGCCACCCAGGCGCCCTGAAGGCAGATCCTTAACTGACTGAGCTACCCAGGCACCTGGTTTACAATAATATTGGAGAGAAGGTATGGAGATTTCTCATACCCTCCCTGTGCTGCCCCCTGCCCACGATCACCATCTCACCAGAGTGGTACATTTGTTACCAGGGATGAACTTGCACTGACATATGATAATCACCCACAGACCACAGTTTACTTTAGAGTTCACTCTGTGTTGTATGTTCTTTGGGTCTGAGCAAATGCAGGATGACATGTATCCACCATTATAATCTCATACAGAGTATTTTTGCTGCCTAAAAATCCTGTGTTCCATCTGTTCATCCCTCCCCTCCCCAACCCTGGCACCACTGATCTTTTTATTGTCTTCATAGTTTTGCCTTTTCCAGAATGTCAAAGAGTGGCAATCATACAGTACGTAGCCTTTTCAGACTGGCTTCTTTCACTTAGGAATATGCATTTAAATTTCCTTTCGGTCTTTTCATGGCTCATTTCTTTTAGCGCTGAATAATACTCCATTGTCTGGATCCACACAGTTTATCGATTTACCTACTGAAGGCCGCCGCAGTTGCTTCTGCATTTTGGCAATTATGAATACATCTGGTTTTTTATTTTTTATTTTTAAAGATTTGGGGCGCCTGGGTGGCTCAGTGGGTTAAAGCCTCTGCCTTTGGCTCAGGTCAGGATCNTCGAGCCCCACATCGGGCTCTCTGCTCAGTAGGGAGCCTGCTTCCTCTCTCTGCCTGCCTCTCTGCCTACTTGTAATCTCTCTCTCAAATAAATAAATAAAATCTTTAAAAAAATAAAAATAAAATAAAGATTTTATTTATTTATTTGACAGAGAGCACAAGCAGGGGGAGTGGGAGAGGGAGAAGCAGGCTCCCCACTGAGTAGGGAGCCTGATGCCGGGCTCGATCCCAGGACCCTGGGATCATGACCTGAGCTGAAGGCAAACGCTTAACTGACTGACCCACCCAGGCACCCCTACACCTGCTTTTTTAGACACTTTTTTTTTTAAATCTATAACTTCATTTCTCTGGAATTTACAGAGTTAGGGCTTGGAGTGTTATTCCAAATGAAAACTCCTATTCTTATTTTAGGAGCCAATTCCCGGGATTATAAGGATAAACTGCTTCCAGAGCAGGCAGCTTGAATTCTAGAGTGGGTCTCTGCACCCTTCTTGTCAGCCAAGTGTCACCGTAGGCGCTTCTTCCCTTCTCCCTCGCATCCTCTCTAAGCAGGTGCTCCAGGGCCTCCCTTACGGGAGACTGAGCACTACTTTCCTCTGTTTGCCTCACCCCACACACTGACAGTGTCCCAGGACTTCAGAACCTCCTATGGTTTGTCTTTCTCCATCTAGCTCCCATGATGAAGAAGCAGGAGCTCCCTTCAGGCTCCTTGAGCAACCAGGAAAGGAGCCAGTTCCCGCCCCTCATTCCCAGGTGAGCCTGTTTTAGGGCCTCATGCATGGACCAACGACAGTGCCTTCCTTCAGCTGGAGTTCTCGTCTCCATTCCTCACCAGCAGGCTGACAGGCTGGTGAGACTGCTGGGGATGGAGGGCAAGGGCTCCATTTGAGGCTGCAAGAAAGAAACTGGTTTGGCATTTGTTTTCTGAAACCTCACTCCTCCCCCTTATCTTTATTGCTGTTTTGTTCTTGTTTCTGGTTCACAGAACTCAGCCGGGAGGTTTGTTCCCCAGTTTGCAAAACCCAGGAAGACAGTGACAAGACAAGCGGAGCTGAGGGAAGAGGACCTCAGGGATGGAGCCCCTAAAATCAGCCAGGTGAGCCCAGTAGACATAGCTTCTTCTTGGCCCATCCTTGGTAATTGAGTTCAATCTTGGCTTTCTTTGGCACTGGCTAGACCTGCACTTGTCTGCATTCCCCTTTTCAGTACACCGTGCTACAGGTGTCTGTGGAGTGCGTGTCAGGCCTATGCGAGGCGCTCAGGACAGCTGTGCCTGCACCAAAGCGGTCAAGGCCACAGCCCTCTTCCCCAGGATGCATGAGAATAGTAAAAATGCAGAAAGACAGCCCATATTCTATCCCTGAACCCCTTTGCTTCTTGGAAGTTTTTGTGTGGTTTTGGGCAGGGGGAGTGGGTCTTAATAATACACTTTCTCATCCTTTCCACTGTGATCTCTGGGGGTGATGATGTCTCTGGCAACAGACCCCACAAAAGTGAGTGGTGGGCATTCCGAGCAGCCATGTTTGTAATCATACCAAACTGGGAGCACCCCAGATATCCTTCAGTGGGGGAATGGCTGAACACACCATGGAACACAAACCAGCAATAAAAGAGGAACAAACTAGTGAAACACGCAACAATCTGGATGGACTTGGAAGACATTGTGTGGAGTGGGAAAAGCCACTCCAAGATAGTGGGTAGGTTAGTGGTTGCAGGGGGTTGGAGCAGGGTTGGCAGGGTGGGAGGGAGGCAAGTGTGGCTACACACAGCAGCACAAGGGATCCCGTGTTGGAGACTTTCCATATCTTGTCTGTGTGGTAGATTCACAGCCTCCCCCATGACAGGACTATATAGAACTTCATATATATATGCAAACAGGTATAAGTCAAACTGGAAAGCCAAATAAGTTCAGTGGACTTTATTAATGTCAGTGTCTGGGTTGTGATATTGTACTTGAGTTATGCCAGATGTTACCACTGTGGGAAACTGGGTAAAGGGCATGAGGAGTCTTTCCCCATCATTTCTCATAAATGCGTATAAATCTACAGTGATCTCACAAAAAGTTTAATTTATTTATTTTTTTTTAATTTTTGAAAAATCTTTTTATTATTTGCCCCAGGGAAAAAGTTTAATTTAAAAGCAAGAAGCGTTGGGGGCGCCTGACCGGCTCAGTCACTGGAGCATGTGACTCTTGATCTCAGAGTTGTGAGTTCAAGCCCCATGTTGAGCATAGAGCTTATTTAAAATTAACTAACTAATAAGAGGGGTCTTAGCTTCACTGTTGACTGAAAATGTGTGGGAAACGCTGTGTGTAACTCAGCAGCTGGTTGCCAGTGGGTTCTCTGAAGCCAAACTGACAGGCTCTGGCCTTCAGTGGTCTGATACTGGCAGTGCAGACCCTCCTAGAAAGGTTGGGCCTGATTGGTGTAGGGAGATAACTGTGGCAGAGGTTTCTCCCTCAGCGCTGATCACTGTATGAGAGAAGCATGGGAAGGGGACAACTGCTGTCTCTAGAGTGCCCTTGGGTACAAACCTCAGTCCCTATCAAATGTAATTATTTGCAGTCCAGTTTGGAGGGAGACTTGATAGCATGGATGTGAGGGGAAGGGAGGTGACGGGTTGACTCCATGGTTTGGGGCCTGAATAGCTTGAAGGATGGAGTTGCTGTGGTCGAGATAGGGAGCCTCCGAAGGCATGCTCGAGAGCTGGTGTCAGCCGTGTATCATTGGAGGTGACCAGGAGACACCAGGTGGAAATGTTGGCTGCCAGTATCCAGAGTCGGGGGAGAGCCAGGGCCTGCAGTGTTTCTGGAGGTTTAGGCCTGAGTGCTTGGATTGAGCTGCCATCTACCTAAAGGACAGTTACCTATCTACGTCCCAGCCAGAACGTTCCTTTCCCACCCTGCTCTGGTCATCTCTACCTCCATTAGGGACGGACATTTCACTTCTCCCTCTCACTCTTTTAAGTCTTTATCTTCAAATAATTATAGACTCCTAGAAAGTTCCAAAAATAGCACAGACCCAACCGTCCATCAGTAGATGAACAGATAAATAAAATGTGGCATATCTATACAATAAAGTATTATTCACCCTTAAAAAACAAAGACATCTGACACCTGGTACAGCTTAAATGAACCTGAAGGACATTATGCTCAGTGAAATAAGCCAGCCACAAAAGGACAAATACTGTAGGATTTCATTTATAGGAAGTCCCTAGAGGAGTCAAATCCATAGAAGTAGGGCTCTTGGGTGGCTCAGTTGGTTAAGCATCTCACTCTTGATTTTGGCTCAGGTCACAGTCTCAGAGTCATGGGATCAAGCCGCACATCAGGCTCCGTGCTGGAGCCTGCTTAAGATTCCCTTCTGCTCCCCCGCTCCCCATGGTGCACCCACACTCTGTCTCTCTCTCTCGAAAAAAAAAAAAGAGTTTTGTATAGGCAGAAAGTAGTTGGTGGATACCAGGTGGTGGGAGAGAGGAATGGGGAGTTGTTTAATGGGAACAGAGTTTCGGTTTGGGAAGATGAAAAGAGTTCCGGAGATGGACTGTGGTGATGTTTGCACAACAAAGTAAACGTACTTTATGCCACTGAACTGTACACTTCAAAATGGTTAAGATGCTGAGTTTTATGTAATGTGTATTTTACCACAAAAACAAAACACTTCAGAGAGGTCCATGCTTGCTCTCTTCCAGTTTCCTCTAGTGGTAACATGTTCTGTAACTAGCATCCTTTGCCAGCACCAGGCAGTTGACATGGGCACAATCCACAGGCCCCCTTGATTTTTGTATCCTTGATCTGTCCAAGAGCCTCCATGTGCCTGGTGCTGGTGGAAAGTTGCTGATGGAAGGAGGGATTCCTGGGCTTCCAAGGTTGCCCCTGCAGCCCCTGGCTCTAACTGTGCCCAGCACTGGTACTGAACCCTACTTGGGGGTATCGTGTGCAGCATCTGAGACTTTGTACAGGGGGAATTGCAACTGGAAAACTCTCGGGGCACCTAAGTGGCTCAGTCAGTTAAGTGTTCGACTCTTGATCTCAGCTCAGGCCTTGATCTCAGGGTTCTAAGTTCGAGCCCATGTTGGGCTCCACGCTGGATGTGGGCCTACTTAAAAAAAAATCTTTAGAAATGGTTGATAATTGAAGGTCAAGGCTGAGTCTTTTTCTTTCCACAGGAAACACCACCAGAGCCCAGTGCCCAGCAGGCCAGAAGCCAGCTGTGGGAGGAGTCCCTAGGGCTTGCTCCCTGGGAGGCCAGGGAGCTGGGTGCCCAGACCCAGGGAGACAGCACCCAGCCTGAGCACAGAGACCAAAACCCCATGACACCTGAGCCTGGCAGTGGGAACCCTCATCCCTCAGCCTCCATCGATGCCTCTCCAGAATGGGGGACAGTGCCCTTGGCCTCCAAGAGAGCCACCCAGGACCACCTCTCACAGCAAGGAACCAGCACACCAGATGGTGAAAGCAGGGAGGGGTGTTGGGTTCTAGGCTATCATGGCCAGAAAGGTCTCCTGCTAAGCAGTGATGCTGAAGAAAAGGAGTCAGACCAAGGAGCTCTTCAGGAAGCAGGTGCCCAAGGGGGAGCAGGGGCTGATCTGCCTGAGAGGCATCAGGAGGAAGGAGACAGTGTCCTAGTTCCCATCACTCAGGGCCCAGAGCCCAGATCTGCAGCCCAGGGGCTCTCTGACCCCATGCAGCTAACCAGCGAGACAGGCAGGGAAGAAGAACGGAGTTGTAGCAGCCCAAGACACTCCTCCCTTGGGACTGTTGTCATCAAAGATGTGAGCACAGACCCTACTGAGCCAGAACAGAGGGCTCCAGAGGTGGCCAGGCCAGATGAACAGGCCAACACCACGGCACATACCCGTCCCAGTAGGAAGGCCCCTGATGGAGGCTACAGTGGGACCCTGCTCAGTTGCACACCTCTTGCTGGGGAGACAGGGCATAGAGGGGAGGCAGGGTGGGAAGATAAGCCCCCTGGCAACATTCCAGGGGGCCCTGCAGCCTCCCCGGCTCTGGATCACAGGATAAGAGAGCCCACAATAGGTGCTGGAGGTTCCAGTCTTCTAGCCTTGAAAATGGGCCCAGGTATTGATCAGACAAAGGTGCCTGGCCTGGATCGAGAGGGGCTGGGAGGTGTGTGTGTGCTGCCTTTGCTGTTGCAGTCCACAGGTAAAAAAGCAGTTGAGTTAGGTTGCCAAAACCCTGAACAAGACCTCGAGGGGTTCAGTCTGTCTCTTGGAGCCTTTGCTCCACCGGTGTACAGAGAAGCGGTGAGTGGCCCTTCCCAGGAGACCAGGGCCTGCCAGGACAGCGCAGATGTCCCCGCAGACCCCACAGGCTGGTGTGAGCCCCCTCCTGGCTCTGCAGACCAGGCTGTGTTGCAGGAGTCCTCAGCCATGGAACCTGACTTCCTGCCAGACAGCCAGATACGAGATGCCCTGGAAGCCCCTGACTTTGAAGCCTCACCTGAGCAGGTAAGAGCTTCCCCACGTTATGCCAGACCATCCCAGGCTAGGTGTCAAGTGGCCATGAGCCTCTCCCAAACCACCCAGTGGGGGAGTTGGAATTTGGGGTGCATGACCATCTGTTTATATGGCACACACATCTAGAGGAATGCGTTGAAGCTTTGGTGGGTATGGAGTCAGTGATTTTCCAGAAAGGACAGACCTGCCTTTCTGTAAGGGAATCTGTGGGAGCTGAAGAGGCCCAAGCAGTGACCTGCATGTATTCTGTCAGCCTAGGCAGAGTTGATGGAGGGCCTCCCTTCCTTGACTGGAGCCCCCAGTTCTACCCACCCTCTCCGCACTTCAGGGCCTGGCTCCGGCTGCAGGTTTCTGAGATGTACAGAGGATGCCTGAGACCTTGAGGGATAACTCTGAAACCCAGCCACGTCAGAGCTGGGCTTGGGGAAGAGGACGTCAGTCCGCAACTGGAAAGAGCTTTTGCCCACCTCAAGGGTCATTTCAGGGCCCTGATATGATCTTTTTTCAAACGTAGACACAGAATTTTGTTTTCCTGCTGGAATTTGTAGGGACTTTGCTTCCTTCAGGGATCTGCCTGCCCAACAGGCAGTGGGAGAGCTACCTAACATCACCTTCCCCAGCCGCTGAGCCTCCCCAGGCCATTGGCGTTCACCTGTCTGGGGCAGGAGGCAGCCTTGCTTTGGCCCCGCCCCCAGGGAAGCACCATGTCCCTGACCACTGGCACACCGGAGTCTGGGTTAAGTGCTTTGCAGTCACACCCTGGGAGGTAGGTGGTTCTCTTTCCACATCCTGGGTGTGGTTAAGAGGCCGAAGGAGTTCAGGCACCTGCCCAAGCTGACGCAGCTGGGAGGGAAACAGGCTGGGTCTGTTCCCGGGTTGGCCGGATTCCGCACCTGTGCCTCGGATGCCCTGTCCTGGAGCACAGAGACCAGCTTGCTTCACAAACATCGGCCGCTGTTTTTTTGGCTGTCCTGTTGAGATCTTTAAAACATTAATTCAGTTACATGCTTATCAAGAGCCTGCTCTGCCAGGAGTCAACAGATTAGGCGTGGTCCCTGCCCCTGCGAGGTTTGTGGTAGTACTGTCCCCACCTGTCTCCCAGAGTGAACATTTTGTACCCTATCATTTCAGCACTTAAAGAGTCTTTTCATACGACATGGCCCTGAAACACAAGCGTAGTGTTTCATCTGGTACCCAGCCGAAGAAAGCCAGCTGCCCCAGCCTCAGAGGGGAATGTGGGTGGGTTGGGCAAGTGTGGGTCTCCAAGGCGCTGCCTTCCCAAGGGAGGGCCAAGGGTCATTTTTGGCCCTTCACAATGTTTACCTGCAAGGTGACTTCAGACCAGGCCCTCCCGGCCACGTGTGGGGCCCCTGTCTCCTTGTGCCACCCATTTCTCAGTCACCAGATGAGCAAGATCATGGGAAGCAAGTCACAGTGCAGTCCAGTCCTAGAGCTGTGCCGGCACAGCTGGAATTTTCTAACTGGAAATAAGGTACTCATCCATTGAACAGTATAAACCCCTCCCTTGGAAAGAAGAAGAATCTGTTACCCCCAGGCTCCGGCTGTTGGCCGTGGCTAAAGGAGAAGCTCTTGGGATATTTAGTGGCATCCAGCAGGCAAAGGAGCAAGCCCTTCCTGATAGGCCGGCTGCCAGTGACTTTTTGCTTTGAAAACACCAAGGAACCCATGCAGGGAATGGCGGACAGCCGGGGTGGTCAGACCTGACAGGCCCTCCAGGGGCGGAGGCACTGCCCTGACAAGGTTGCTGATGTCTGGACACATTTTGTTTTGATACTGGGCGTTCCCAAACATGTCAGGGCGACCTTGGCATGTGCACGTTGCCACAGAAAGGTACCGGATGGCGCCTGGCAGGAAGGCCAGTGGACAGGGACACTCGGGAGTAGAGTGCAGGTGGATGGAGAGAGTAGCAGCAGCGGCCTCCCGCCAACAGGCCCTCCACCCCACAGTGGGACAGCCACGAGCACTGCTTCAGCGGAGGCAGCTCGGGACCTCACAGAGGTTACAGAGCAGTGGCCGACCCGTTTCAAACCCAGGTCCCCTCACAGGAAAGCATGGTATTTTCTTGTCGCTCCTTTAGGACCTGACACCACAGGGCTGCTGGAGCCTCTGTCCGCTGCAAAAGGAGTGTCNGTCCCCTCACAGGAAAGCATGGTATTTTCTTGTCGCTCCTTTAGGACCTGACACCACAGGGCCGCTGGAGCCTCTGTCCGCTGCAAAAGGAGTGTCATTTATTTTTTTTATTTTTTTTATTTTTAAAGATTTTATTTATTCATTTGACACAGAGAGAGAGATTACAAGTAGGCAGAGAGGCAGGCAGAGAGAGAGGAGAGAGGAGGAAGCAGGCTCCCCGCCGAGCAGAGAGCCCGATGTGGGCCTCGATCCCAGGACCCTGGGATCATGACCTGAGCCGAAGGCAGCGGCTTTAACCCACTGAGCCACCCAGGCGCCCAAGGAGTGTCATTTAAAAGCTGATTCCAGGGCGCCTGGGTGGCTCAGTTGGTTAAGCATCTGCCTTTGGCCCGGATGGAGCCCTGCTTTGGGCTCTGTGCTCAGTGGGGAGTCTCCCCCTCTGTTGTTCCCCCTACCTGTGCTCTCTCGCTTGCTCTCTCTTTCAAAAAAAAATCTTTTTTTAATTGCTTTAATTTTTTAAAAAGATTTTATTTATTTGAGGGTTGCCTGGGTGGCTCAGTCGTTGGGCGTCTGCCTTCAGCTCGGGTCATGATCCCAGGGTCCTGGGATGGAGCCCCGCATCGGGCTTCCTGCTCGGCGGGGAGCCTGCTTCTCCCTCTCCCACTCCCCCTACTTGTGTTCCCTCTCTCACTGTGTCTCTCTCTATCAAATAAATAAATAAAAATCTTTAAAGAAAAAAAAGATTTTATTTATTTGAGAGAGAGAAAGCATGAACAGGGTGGGAAGGACAGAGAGAGAAGCAGACTCCCCGCTGAGCAGGGAGCCCAATGCGGGGCTCGATCCCAGGACCCTGGGATCATAACCTGAGCCAAAGGCAGATGCTTAACTGCATTAACCCAGGTGACCCAATAAATAAAATATTTTAAAAAATAAAAGCTGATTCCAAGTCCCTCTTGGGTCTTACAGTGATGGCTTCCAGCACAATCAGTACAAGGACTGCCCTTGTTGTGTCAAACATTTACACAACCCTGGTGGGAGCAGTGGTTGAAGTGTTTGGAGAGGGAATATTCCTCGTGGCCAAAAATGGCCCAGTGAGTTGGGTGAATTGTATTTTAAACCACAGAGCCACTTACATGAAACAGGAGGCCAGATGCCTGGGAGATACTGTATTGTCTACAGCAGGCTTCCAATTTGGCGCTGCTGCCATTTGGGCCCGGGTGGTTCTCTGTGGTGGGGCTGTCCTGTGCAATTTTGGGTGCTGAGCAGTACCCCTGGCCTCTACCCACTGGGTGCCAGTAGCACCGCCCCCCCCAAAGTGTGCTGACCAGTGTGAAGTGCCTATAGGAGTGATCATCCCCCAGGGTGAACCGCTGGGCTACAAGCAGTTCTTTGCATCTGTTGTTGAGATTCAGGGAGGCTTTGCAGCTGTAAGTTATCGCTCCAGCCCTCCATCCCATCCCCCACCTGTCCAGGGAGAGGGGCCTGCTTTCGAAAGGATGTCTTTGGAACAGATCCCTTCTTACTCCAGGACTTTGTCTCCTCAGAAGAGGCCCTGGACTGGCCACCCTACCTCAGTCTCTTTGCCTCTTTTCAGAGGGACATATATGTCCCCTCCGTGACTGAGGTTGACATTTTCCATGAAAATTAAACCACTGTTGACATGTAGAAAGTTAAGCTTGCCCAGGTTATCTGGCTCTCTCCTCCATTAATTGTAAATTTTTCCCTTACAATATATTTATAAAATCTTTCCTGACACAAAATAGGTGGCTTACCTGGCCAGCCTCTTCCCCTCAACACCAGATGCCCACCTCGCTCCAGTCACCATCACTGAGGGTCTTCTCTGTACCTTTCTAGATCCTGCAGGGTGAGCAGGAGACAGTGCCACGCCTCAGCCGTCAGGAACAGAGATCACAGATCAGCCCTTCCGAAAGCACAGGCTCGGCAGCGGACACCGGGGTCAGGCCTAACATTGCCCTGTCTGCTCCTTCTGAATGGGGAGGGCGACAGCAGCCCGGGTTGGTGGCCCCCAGGTTTAGCTATCACGGCATCCTTCCCCCTCGCTGCACCACTCCCTTCGGCGGGAGTCTCTACCTCTGTGCTCCTGGAGAACTGAGAGGTTCCCTGCATGACTCTCCCTTCCCAGGCAGGGCTCAGCCGGCTAGGCCGTTCACGCGTGTGTTCTCTCTTTACAGTTGTTTCCTACGGGGAGCAGGCTGGACTCTTGTTGGCCTGGCCCAAGCCCACACGCTGAGGGAGGCCTTCTCACGGAGCTCCAGCCGAGGTGGGCAAGGGGGAGGCTAACCCCGGACTCTTGCCCCAGCAGCAGTTGTCCCTCAGTCCCTGGGAGGGGAGAGCGTCGCTGCTTCCCTGCACTGACCCACAACACTCTCCCTCACCCCAGCCCTGCCCTTCCCTCAGTGGGCCTCAGTAAGGGAGCTGAGCCCCGGCCTTCACACCATGCCTACCCCGTCCCGCTCAAGTGCACAACTGGTGACCCTCGACCTCCAGCTAAACCGGAGTCTCTCCCCAGGACCCCTGGGATAATACCCCCCGTGGCGTAGGTTGTTTTAACGTACTATGTGTTTTTCTGGAGAGAGGATCTAGAGCTTACCCTGAATCTCTGTGGAGGGGAAGGAGACACAGGGATAAAAACATTGGTCTTGGGGCCTGTGCCTGCTCTGGCATCCAGAGGGCCCTCCAGAGTTCCTGACTTGTTCCTGACTTGTCCCAGACTTGTCCCATCTCCTCACTTGGCTCAATGCCCCGAGGCAGGCTGCTTTCTCTCCCTTCCGCAGGCCATGGAGAGAGAGAATGTGTGTGTGTGTTGGGGGGTCCTCTGTCTCCACCCCAGAGCCTCTCACAGTCCATCCCCTCCCTTTGTCCCAGCCCCGCCAGCCGTTAGAGCTGGGTGACAGCCCTCTCCTGTTACCTTGTACTTGAACTGGCCTCTCTGCAGAGGCTACAGCTTATCGATTATTCATGGCCAGGTTTCAGATTCTGTCTGGCAAGTGGTGTGGAGGAGGGGTGAGGGACACAGCCCTTGGCAGAGCATGTCTACTTGCTCTTTCTCCTCCTTCTCAGGGTAGAGGGTGACCACGTTCTCACCTCCTGCTCATGCACACATTTGTACATAGTGCCTGCTGTACCACTTGATGCCACACGCCCACACGCACCCTGCACAGGGATCAGAGGCAGTTTAGCTAGAGTAGCTCTACTATTGTTTGAGCAGAGAAGGGAGATTCATGTCTAAATCTCCAGTGGCCTCTGACGTGACCCACATGGACGTGTGGAGGCCCCCAGGCAGGTCTTGAGCCTGGTTCAGTGGCCTGTGGCTGAGTGAGACATGCATTGGCTAAGGCCAGGCCGGCATGCCATCTCAGGGTGACTGAAGTGGGTGGATAGAGCTGGAGTTCCTGCAGCGACAGCCCAGGAGACACTGCCACACTGGGGTGGAGGAGGATTTAGGGACAGGCGCTGGCCTGGGTCCAGGAGGGCAGCCCTCTGCCCACATCCGCAGGCCGCGTGCATTAGGGGTGCTGCGGTGCATCTGCCCTTTCCATAGATACGAATGCCGTCTAGTGCCAGCTCTTCCAGGAATTGCTCTGGGCATGGGGGAGACTGTGTAGAACAAAACACGCAGCTTCTATCGGGTGGGGGTGGGAAGGTGAGAGACAAGCAAATTAGTCAGATGGGGAGTGTTGAGGAGAAAAAGTGAGGAAGGGGTTAAAATTTTAACGTGGTGATCAGAGAAGGCTCACTCCCCCCACCAGGAGGAGACTTTGGGGAAAGAACATTCCAGGGCCCTCAGAAGCGCTCAGGGAACAGCCAGGAATTCAGTGTGGCTGGAGCGGGGAGGAAGGGGAAGGAGAGGGAGGGGATGGGGGTCCGGAGGTGCTGGCAGATGGTGCAGGGGCTTCGGGGAGGGATGCTGGGCCGGGTTTCTATTTTCACACGCCACCCCGCCCCAAGTGCTGAATGGGGGACAGGCTGTACGGGCAGAAACAGGGGGTCAGAGAGGCTGTGGCAACGGTCCAGACAAGGACTGAGGTGGCGGGAAGACGAGGCTGGATTCTGGGTGTGCACTTGATGGTAGAGCCAGCCGGGTTGGCCATCAGGGCTCTGCCTCTGGTGGCTTCATATCTGGAAAAGGTATTCTATCTGGAGAAGACCGCTCCAGGCCCAGCAGAAGCCCCCAGAACAGTTTGGCAGAGCTGTCCAGTGAGGTCAGACCTCCTGTCTTCCCTCCTTTCCCGCCAGGACGTGTGGAGGGATCAAAGCCTGTGAGGCCGCCAGGATGGAGGACGCAACAGCCACCGTGCATGGTCTCGTTGTTGAGCTCTCCCACCTGAAGTAAGCCCTGGGCCAAGATCCACCGAGGAATGAGGTGGGGGGTGGCAGAGGGGATGGGGCCTCGGGAGGTGGCGGGGAGGGCCCAGGGCCTGCATCTGCCTCTGTGAGCGTCCGTGTGTGTGAGCTCGTGTGGGAGTGTGAGCAGGCACTTGGGGGTCCGGCGGTGGAGCACACGCAGCTCCTCTTGACCCTTCCACACAGCCGGCTGATCATGAGCACCCACCGGGACCTGGAGGCCCTCAAGCGCCTCGGCTACCGGAAGGCGAGGCTGGCAGGGAAAGCCCCGGCACCTTACTCATCAAAGGACGCTGGGAATCTCCCTCCCGGGGAGCAATCCTGGAGGGATTTGTAGATTACTTCCAGACCACCTCAGGAGCGCCTGTGCATCTTTACTCTGCGCGGGCCCCCACAAGTGCTGCTGCCAAACCGCTGGGAACAATCCCTCAGCAGACCCCGGAAAGCCTGCAGGGCCCTGTGTGCCCCCTGGTTTATCCTGTAAGATGCTCCAGCAGCCCCTAGTGGGCCCCAGAAGCCTCCCCTCAGATGACCCGAAGTCTGCTTCCCATAAGAGGCCAGGCCCACGTCAACAGCCTCTGAGGGACAGAACTTGCTCCCTCTGGGGCTACAGCAGAGGCCACAGGCAGGAGGCTGGAGGCATGTGGCGGGAGGCTGGCTGTCCCCCCCCCACCACCCTCCGGAAGCCAGCTGCTTCTGAGCAGAGCCCAGAGCCACCCAGATGTTTATCTGGATTTGCAAATTTTGTTCTTTAGCTCGGGTTATGGGAGGTTCAGAATTTGTTTCTCTCCTGGTAGAGGAAAGGGCTCCCTTTGTTGGTGGTACCTTTGTTTTTCTCCAGATTTCCATTTTATTTCTTCTGGTTAGACCATTAATAAATGATTCCCTAGTGTGGATCTGTGACCTGCTATTTGGGGTTTGAGGTATTTTCAGTTCCTTAATGTTCCGCCCACAAACCTCCCTAACCACCTCTTTCTCCTTTTACTTCTCATCCTCCCCAGGAAGGCAGATTGGGCTACCGCAGGGCCCTGTGAATCAAGGGGTCCCCACAAGTTACTGAATGTGTCAGAGTCTCCAGGTGTGTGTGTGCACATGTACGTACACATTCAAGCACAGACACCCCCCATATCTGTGGAGCAGCAAGCCCACTGAGACATCATAGCCGATCACCCAACTGAAGAGTTGACAGGTTTGCTTTCAGTGCTCCGATGGGCTCAGATGGCCTTACCCATCCTCCAAGGCACAAGCTGCTTCTAGGCCCCAGACTGGAAGGAGGCAGTCTTTGGGGATTGTTACTGATACATAGCTGGTGCCTACAGGGTGCTGAGGGCAAGCCTTACACATCCCTGATGATGTTGTCAAAAGCAGGTGCTGCTGCCAAACCTGTTTTATAGAAAACAGTGCTTCTAAATTGGTCGCCAAAAGGTTGACCAGACCCAAGACCATTAGTCCTTTGGCCTGTGACTCCCACACCCCAATTCCTACGGTCAAGGGATGTCCCCCCTCCCATTGCCTTCTTAGACCCTGGGAAACCCCGTGCTGGAGGGAAGCAAGGCAGTGTCAAGGTCCTCCACCACTTCTGGCTGGATGTGCAGATCCTTCCTTGAACCTGCCAGGACATGCCCGTTCTCTGGGTTCCTGGGTCTCAAGCCCCAGCGGCTCTGGCCTATACAATCAGCACTTGCAAACAGCTGGGGGCGGCTGGGATGTTGTGTCCCCTCACTCAGTTTGAAACCCTTGGGGCTGCTAAGGAGCCATCTGTGTCTTCTTTCTCCTCCACCCCTCACTCCTCCAATCCTGGGCAACAGGCTGTCTTCGAGGGTTGTCTCCCATCCCTGGCTCACCCCAGCCCTCCTTGGGTGGCCTCCGGACCCAGTTCAAGTGCAAAAGCCAAGGGCAGAGGGACCTCCAAAGTCCAAATCCTGCTCCCACCCAACTCTGGGAGACAGTGTGTGCTACTAAGGATGGAGCCCAGGTCCCCAGGCCAGCCCTTGGCTTGGGGGAAGAATTTGAACAGACATTTGCCACCTGCTGCCCTCTGGAGGCCAGAGGAGCAAGCAGGGAGTAGGGATTCCCACAAGTACAGCCCTGGCCCAGGAGAATGGATCACACCACCCAGGCAGAGATCATCTCCATCTCCCTCCCATTTCTGCCCAAGCAGAGCCAAATCACCTCCATGGTGCCTCCTGCCCAAGGTCTTGGCTGGCCCAACCTCCCAGGACCTATTCCCATTCTTTGCCTAGCCCTGCCCACCCCCACCCCCCAAGTCCTTCCCTTTTTCTGAAGGGTCTGGCATGTGACTCCATGGCCCTGGTTGCTGCAGCATCTGTGAAGACCTTAACATTCACCGAGGGCCTCTTTGGTCAGGATGACTTGAGGGAGGAGGAGGGAGGGCTTGGTCTAATGTCTCTCAGTTCCCCTCGCGGTCCAGTGTGGAGAATTCTACCCATTTGGCGTGTCATCGTGTGAGGGATGGCTGGAAGGGAGTTTGAAAATACCGAACATCACAGAAATGGCTTCATGGTGCTAACCTGGTGGCGAGTGCCATGCTCAAAAGTGCTGGGCTGGGGTGACCTCTCAAAACCCCACAGTCACCCTGTGGTGCCCACTTCCGTTTCTCAGCGTAAATCAGCTCACCCGGTGCTCTAGGGTGAACCAAAATCCAGGTAACAGGTGGGAACAGGGGTCAGCATGACAGGTGGGGGCTGATGGATGCAACCAGCATAGAAAAGAGGTGCCCCAGCCCCTCCGGAGCTGCTCACACTACCTCATCCCAAGACCTGGCCTGTTACACTGCTCCATTCGTAAGCATTTATTGAGTGCTGACTGGGTGCCCAGTGCTGGGGAGGCAGGGCCAGGGAGCCTGAGGGCCACCTCCTTCCTCTTGGGGGCTCTTTCAGTTGTGCTCCCAGGCCCTACTCTCTTACCAGGCCTCCAGGCTGGGGCAAGGGCCCAGGGGCAGGTCCTTGCAAGGTGGCTCTTCCCCAAAATATATCCTCCACTGAGCCTGGGTCCCCACACCCAGGGGAAGGCAGCATCTCCATCCTCCCTGCACCAGTCTCCTAGGCAGAAGTGGAGGGGCAGTAGGAAGAGGGCGAAGGTCCAGATGACTTCCCAGCACCTCTGGAACCTGGATTTTTAAAGTGGAGGAGAAGAGGAGAAAAACAATAGCAGGGTATGATTCAATGCTCCCAAAGGACAGGTTCAAACTTTAGGACTGTTGGGGCTCTGGTGCCACCTGGGGGCTGATCCTGGAAGAGCACCCCTGTGACACTCCAGGCCAGGCTAGCCCAGGGTGGGACACGGAGCTGGACACAAAGCACAGAAACTCTAACTCTGGCTGCCTGTGCTGCCCCCTTGCGGCCGCAGGGCTCCGGGGACCCCAGATTTGTTACACCCAGAACATTACAGAAGCCCGGCCTTTCTACACCAGTGTGGTGGTGAGACCTGCTCCATCCCACCATCCATGCCTGGGGAAGGGGACTTTCCTGTTCCCTCCAACTTAAGAGAAAAAAGAAGGTTCTGAGACCATCATCTCTGTGTGCCCTCAGCTTCCCCCACCTCCCAGGTGGACCTCATTGAATCTCTTGGGGGAATAGTATCTACTCGGGGAGGCACTCAATTCTTCTAACACACGTTCACTGCACAGCTGCCCCGGGGTGAGGGTGGGGTCGTCCCGCCCAGTCACCTCCCTCACGGAGCTCACACCCTGATGGGGAGGCCGTACCCACACAGGGCACCCCCAAGGGCAGCAATACAGCGCAGTCAGACCCTCCTCCCCTGTTGGCTGACTTCTGCAAAGACAAAGTTGCTAAAACAATTTATTTTAAAACCCCACAGGAGCTGAGGTCTTTCGCATCTAGAATAACAGCCGCGGCCATGGACGCTCCAGCTACTCAGAGCCTGCAGCCTCCCTGCTCCCTGGCCTTCCCACTCCGCCGGGAGCTAGTTAGTTAGACATGCAGGTCCGGGGGGCCCCCCAGCCTTGCAGAAGACTTGCAGAATTGGAATCCACATTTGATGAGACGGGGTGACCCCACATGGTGGGCCAAGCGGTGTGGGGAGAGCCAGACCTCAGGGAGGCTTCAGCGGAGATCTCATGATCTCATAAGCTTTCGCCCCAGCTCCCCTCCCTTGCTGATCCACACACCACACACGGCGAACTCAGGATGTTCCTCTCCAAACATACATTTCCCTGGGTGCCAGGCCTCTCTCCCCTGTTGCTGCCATGGACCCCTCTGCCTGGAGGACTGGTGTCCTGTCTTCCAACACTCTTAAATGTGTCCCCACAGTCCAACCAGTCAGCCGAGGTCTAATACACTCCTTAACGTGCAGACCTGGTCTTGCCTCTTCCGCGGTTCCCTAGTACCCAAGTCCAAGACCTACAGGCGCTTCCGCTCTCAAATCTCTGACCCTCCCTCTCTACCATACATGCACACACATTTTGTTCCAGATACACCGAACTTCACTAAGTTCCTAAACGAGCCCCAGTGCCTGGGCCACACTTCTAGCACTCCATCAAATCGATTTAGACTTCCAGAAGTCACTTCCTCCAGGAAGCCCTCCTGGACCCTTCCATCTGGATCAGGAGCTTCCTCTAGACTCCGTGGTTCAGCACTCATCACACTGTTTTAACTGCCGTTCTCCCTTCTACCCTTTTCCACTGCTGGTGCAGCCCGGCACTTGGCACAAAACACACACAAGCCATTTGGCAAATGAGTGAACAAAGGAGGAGCATGAGGAAACAGGTTCAGAGAGGCTGAGAACTTCTCTCAGGCTGCACAGCTCCTAAGTGCCAAGCAGGATTGGAGCCCCTGCTCGACCTCCCTGGCAGATCCTGTCACGAGTCCCCATCGCCTCCCTGACAAAGCACCCATGCCTGGAAAAGGACAGCAACTTCCCCGTGGGCCCAGAGAGGTCCCCTGCCCAAGGCCACACATTAATCCCAGCCCCAGTTTATTCACACCAGGCAACACCTCCAGAACACGGTGCTAAGTTTCCTACACTGATTATCTCCACCCCCCTAAAGTGGGCACTGGGGTTAATCCTACTTCATTAACCCCAAGGGCCACGAGCCCAGGGCCGGCCCCCTCCACACCGGGTCCCCCAGCCACCTGCACACGCTGCTGCTCCTGCTCCGCCTCGGCGATGCCCCGAGTCCTGCATCCTTGCCTTGTCAGGCCGGGACACCTTCTTGCCAGCCGAGTTGCGGGTGGTGTAGCTGTAGACAGAGGTGTAGCCCTGGCCAGTGAGCGGGCAGAAACGGCGTGTGTGGGCACGGTCGCGCGTTGCACCGCACTGGGGGCACACGTAGTCACGCAGGATGGGACACAGCACCCGGCCCGCCTCATCCTTGAGCACGTGGGACTGATAGATGGCCCGGGACTCGCCGTTGTGTTTGCAGAAAGAGCACAGGCGTTCAGGAGCTGGTGAAGATTCCAGGCTGGGTCTCTGACCCTCTGCTCCTGGAGCCGGCTGTGGCTGGGGGTCCAGCCTGGTTTCAGGCTCCTCTTCCCCACGTAGAGCTCCCACCAGGCGTGCCAAACCCAGGTAATCTGTCCATAGATCGAAGGTTCCCATAGCTGGGCAACGCGTGCCAGGTAGAGGGGCAGAGAGAGAATAAACCCTGCCTGCCCAAAGCTCGTCTTTCTACCCCTTCCTCTCCGCCCCTCCCTTCCCCTCTCTGGAGCCTTGGAGTCTGGGCCGTCAGTTCCCTCCTTATACCTCCAAGGGGGTGTGAAGGGGGAGGAGCAGGCTGTGGGAGGTTTCTTATTGTCACAGGGGGGCTTGCTGCTGCTCCCCCATAAATACACCTGCCAGGGGATACATGGTCTCTGGGTGGGCTGGGGGCAATGGGAGGATGAGAGGGCACAGGCTGCAGGGGGCCCCCACAAATGGGAGACACCCCCCCCAGAGGGCATTGGGAGGGCTACCCTTGCCTACCCCTCCTTGGAGGAGCCCTGTGAAGCCTGCCACTCCGGCCCCACAGGGTGATGTGGAGTGGGGGGTGGAAGCCCCACCGCAAAGAAAAGCATTGATGTAGTCAGTAACTTAGTAACTTCTTTCTTCCTTCCCTTGGGCTGGGGGAGGATCCCGGTGCCTCTGGGCTCTTTGGGGAAGGGGGAAGCTACAGATGCTCCAGTTGTCTCAGGAAGGGGGATGGTACCTGGCTCATGGGATGGGGGGGGACGACACAAGGATAAAGTCCCCTAGCTCAGATCTCCCTCAGGGAGCTCTCACACCCATTATCTCAGCAGAAACCCCATTTAATGGATGAACTCACTGAGGTATAAGGCCTCCGGCCCATACTTATTCACAAACACAAACACAAACCCTGTCTCCCCCATCCAGTTACCTAGTCCCCAGGGCTAGGTCCTGGGGGAGCAGAGGCACAGGTTGGGCTAATGGGGAGGCCCAGCACTCGCCAGTGCCTCAATCCTCACTCCCATGGGTCCTCCAGGAGTTACGCAGGTGGGGCAGAGGCTGGCAGATGGAGGGATCAGCGGGCACCAGTGTTAAGTGGGCGGGGAGTCGAGGGTAAAGCAGGGGTCAGTGGGTGCTGGGCAAGGAGAGGGAGAAAGCTGGGCCCAGGACTTGGGTCGGAGAAGAGGAGTTTTGCTGCCTGCCCACCCCATCCATTCATTCATTCATTCATTCATTCAAGAAACCTTTACTGAACCCTCTAAGAACAGGGCTCACCACCCCCTCAGAAAGATTTTTCAGATGCCCAGCCCTGAGCCTGTGATCTGCCCTCCAAACTCCCAAGACACACCCAACACACGCCCAAGGATTTATTCCCCAAATCAGGCCTGTGTCCATCAGGATCCCAGATGCCAGCTCTCTCCAAGGGGTGAGAAGCTGAGGTCAGAGCACCGTATGAGTGGGTCTCGTTCCCGAGCCCATTCCCTTCAGGCTGTGTCCGGCCCAGCCACAGTGACATTCATCCCTCGGTGGGTCTGGCCTCCGTCCTCACAACCCACCGACAACAATGAATGTTGATTGTGACCTTCGCTGTGGCCTTAAAGGAGGGGATGCTCAGGTTGGATCTGGGAGATAACCTGGCGCCCCAGATCTGGAACACGGGGGTCATGATGGGTGGATGGCAGTTCCAGGCCTCGGGGTCCACTCAACGGTCGATGGTTTGCCTGAGCTGCCCAAACTCACCGACAGGTTGAATGTTCCCCCAAACCCTTGGCAGCTTCTCCAGGGGGCCAAGACTGGGGGAGGAGGGGCAGAAAACCCGGATAAGGATAACGTGGGAAAGGAGAGAGGAGGTAGGGAGGAACCCATTGACTCAGTAAGTCAGCAAGCAGGACCTGTCTGCTCCAGGGCCTGGAAAAAGCACAAGATAAATAAAATAATAATAACTGTAGATATTTATGTAGCTTTTGCTACACAGATATAGCGATACTGGGCGCTAGGCTTGCTTCTGGACACATTTACTCAAATCGTCTTCAAAACGGCCCTAGAAGGTGCAGATTAGTCCTTTGTGTCAGTTTGGGAGCCTGAGGCCAAAGGGCAGTGCTAGTGAGAGGTGAAGGAGGCACTGCTAGTGGCCCCAAGATGTCTGGCTGCCTGGCGGTTCCTGCCCCCGGGACATCGATGCAACAAAGAGATAAACAAGTCATTTTAATACAATGTAATACCTTCTGTGAGTCTCAGTGTTCTGGCACTATTGTTTATGAATCACGAAACCCCAGGGGGCTGTTCCCCTTTGCAAATGCCGGCCCCCCGCAGTGGAGGTACTGCCAGGCCCTCCCCAGGGTCCACTAGCTCACAGGACCAGGGAGAAGCCAGAGGACTAGAGGGGTCACCTACTGGCCTCCTGGAGGGTCTCGACATCTGAATTCAGGCCCTTCTGAGGTTAGTGCCCATGCACGCAGCGACGCAGGGGCTGCCCTCCTGACGAGTGGAGGTACAGGGGGGCTCGCGCTCAGGCTTCAGAACAGGCGTCGGTCAAATCCCTGCCCACACTCCGACTGCGCCAAGATGCTGCCCCTCCCCTATTCCCTCCCCTGTAAAACGGGGCCCCAAGTCCCTCCTTCCAGGGGCCGGCAGATTTGGGTGCCCGTCCCTTGGGGTCCCCCCCGCACGCAGTCTCGGGAAAGGCCGCCTCCCCCCCCCCGGGTGTGGGGACCCCCGGGGATTGCCTGGGTTGGCGCTTTCAAATTCCCAGTCCCTTCCCACTTCCCTGGGGAATATTGCGCCCTAACCCTGGAGTAACCCTAAAGCGGATCAGGGATCCCCAGATGAACCCCCAAAACGCCCCCTGGAGGCAGCCTGAGCCAGCACAACTCTCCAAGCCCCGTCCCCCCCCATCGCCACCCAGAGCCTGTCCCCAGAGACCCGCCCCTCAGAAGCCACCGACCCAGGCCCCGCCCTAAAACCTGGTCCTGCACGCCCACCCACAGGTGGCCGGTTCTGAAGACCCGACTTCTAAGCCCGCCCGCATAGACTCCCATGGAGCCCGCCCCCAAACTTCAGACATACAGGACACACAGGCTGCCAGACAGCCTCTGGAAGCTCTGTGTCTCTGACCTTGTGCCCCTGCTCCCTGTTCTTCAACTTGACAGCAGAGCTGCCTCCATCCATCTTCTCCCCATCGGGCTCCACTGGGACCTCTCACCTCCACCTCTGACCCCTAGACCCAGGCCAGCTGCCTTGCCTTCCCGGAGCTCAGGGTGAGGGTGGGGGTAGGGGCAGGTCAGCGTGGTTTCATAAAACAGCCCTCTAAGCCCATCTTCAAAAAGCCCAGCTCCCCTAAGGCCTGCCCCCAGACAGCGGGCCTCGGGAGCGCCCAAGCCCCTGAGTGCCCCCTCAGAACCCGCCTCTGAAGCCTGCCTTAGACCCCCACAGACCGCGTCCCTACGGAGTCCCCAGGGCCGCTCCCTTGAAACCCAACCCCCTAAGGTCCGCCGTGATGGGACCTGTCCCCAAATTGGAACCCCCTAAACATTACCCCCCCTCCCCCGTGGAATTCCCTTACCTATGAAGCCCCTTCCCCAGAGCCCTCCTTCTTGCCCCTGGGCAGGGGTCCAGTCACGTTCCCACACTTGTCTGGAGTTCAGGGGAGGGAGCCACACCGTCCGTCAACCCAGCCAACAGGGCCCCATTCAGGCGATGGGGTGAGCCCTTCGCCGGGCTCAGGATATCTAGGTCCTTCTAAGGGAGCATGTGGGCTCTCCTGCCTTGAAGATCAAAGTCCTAAAGAGCAGAATGCCTAGAACTCAAGGAGAAGAGTGATTTGGAGGGGAGGGTTTTAATAATAATGTTTTACATACATCACTATTAGGATACCTATTTTACGGATGAGGATAGTGAGGCTCTGAGAGTTGGAGACAGAACTTTGTGATGACTATAGAGCTAGAATAAGGGGTCATCAGGCAAGAGGTACCGGCCACCTTGGTGGGGGACTCCTCAAGACACCCTTTCCCTTCTGTGCCTCCTCTCTGGCTTGCTTCCTTGAGGGCTCTGACTGACCAACCAAGGAGAGAAGTCCCTAGAAGGGTTGACCTCAAGACAAGGGGAGGACCATCGGAGGGTGCCTGGTCTAGACGGTCGGGGCTGGGATAAGGTGAGGTTTCCAGCTAAAGGAAGGCATGGGAGGAAACCCGCAGCCCGTACCTGCCTTATAGGGGAGGGGGCTGCCTGGGGCCTATCCTGCCTTTGTCTGCGGTGGTCAGTGCAGGCTTCTGCCCTTGCCCTCGGTGAATGTCTGGGCCTGGCTGACCTCATGGACTTGTCTGGGTCTCCTGCTCTGGGTGTGCTCATGTCTCTGGCTGTCTGGGTCTGCCTGTGTGTGTCTGCCTCTTTACACCTGATCTGTGTCTGTCAGCCTGTCCCCTCCATGTCCGGGGCTGGCCCTTGGTGAGGGGTAGCCTCTGCTCTGTCTGCATCTCACTGTCTGGACTTAGGGCCCTTGGGAAGGCAGATGGGGAGGCTGACTGTTCTTCCCGTCAAGCATCCTACCAGCCTTCTGGAGGGCCAACTGGGTTTCCATTTGACTTTGAAGCCCAGCATAATGGGGGTGGGGAGCTGTCTCCTCCTACCCCCAACCCCAGGCCCAGGCAAGGGAGGAGCACTCTTCAGAGCCTTTAGCTCTATTCTGCCTCTTCCTAGTCCTTAGTCCTTGGGGACACCCCCCCACACACACACATACACACACTTGGCCACATCCAGCTGGGAGGATTTGTCTAGGCAGGGGGTTGGGAGTCATGGGGTGAGGGGTGCCATCCAGAAACCACGCTGACCTGCCCCTACCCCCACCCTCACCCTGAGCTCCGGGAAGGCAAGGCAGCTGGCCTTGGTCTAGGGGTCAGAGGTGGAGGTGAGAGGTCCCAGTGGAGCCCGATGGGGAGAAGATGGATGGAGGCAGCTCTGCTGTCAAGTTGAAGAACAGGGAGCAGGGGCACAAGGTCAGAGACACAGAGCTTCCAGAGGCTGTCTGGCAGCCTGTGTGTCCCTGTATGTATGTCCATGCGTGTGCTCCTGCATGCATGCCCCTGGCTGTCTGTCCCAGTGTGCATCTGTCCCAGCGTGTGTGCCCTTGTGTGTGTGGTTAGACACTGGTACGGGACATGCAGGAGGAGCTGGGGAGGGCCTGGCAGACAAAGAGCCCGTGATGGAATGTGTAACAAAAGTGCACTTGGGGGGGCGCCTGGGTGGCTCAGTCCTTAAGTGGCTGCCTTCAGCTCAGGTCCTGATCCCAACATCCTGGGATTGAGCCCTGCATCAGGCTCCCTGCTCTGTGGGAAGGCCTGCTTCTCCCTCTCCCACTCCCCCTGCTGGTGTTCCCTCTCTCGCTGTGTCTTTCTCTGTCGAATAAATAAATAAAATCTAAAAAAAAAAAAAAAAAGTGCACTTGGGGGCCCCCAAGTGGGGCCCCACTGATGGCCCAGGCTGTGTAGGGGAGAGGGCTCCTCCTTTCCATGCTAGGTCCATGGCCTCTCAGGTTCCCACGGGCCCTCCTCCCCATGCTATCCTCCCTTCTTCCTCTCCAGCTGCCCGGCCTTTCAGGTGGGGTCCTCAGCCAAGGGGTTCATCTGTCCCAAGACCTGGCGCCACACAGTGGGCTGGGAGCCCGAGCTTCTGGCCCAAGTCCCCCAGATATGGGGCCAGAGGTGGGGGAGGCAAGAAGCCTCCGGGCTTCTCCAGGGCCAGGGCTGGGCTTGCAGAGGGGCCTCGGGCAGGTTAATGGGAGACTCAGACACTTCGGCTGAGGTTCACGGAGCAGGGTGACCCGGGGGCCGGGTCGGGATGGACTCCATGTGCCACAACGCAGGCAGCAGCTACCGATGGACCCGTGACCGGGGGGCTGCAGGGGGCCTGGGTTCCAAGCTACTCGGGTGGGCTATTCTGGGAGGTTCTGGGGGTGTCTGTCTATCCAGGTGGGCGTGCGCTAGAGTGGGTGCCTGTCTGGGTGCCAGCGGTGTCTTGGTGTTGGCACAAGTGTCGGCACTCCCGTGGGCTTCTGTTTGTGTGTGGATGTCAGTGGGACTGTGGGTGTGTGTCAGGCTAATTGTGGGTAATTGCAGGTCGATGCGTGAGCCAGGGTGTGTGGGTGTCTGGCGTCTGTCAGTGTCACCGTGGGTGACTGTAGTCTGCGTGTTACCTGACTGCGGTGCCCCCCATTCCTCTCACTAAAATGCCAGCTCCAGGAGGACAGGGATTTTGATCACCTAGATCCCAGGTGCTAGAACAGGGCCCGGTACATAGCAGATGCTCAGTAAACACGTGTGGGGTTTCTGGCCATCCAGGTGACTGTGCATCTCTGCCTGTCTCTGTGTCATCTGCCTGTGGGCCTGTGTGCCATTGTGCGTGTGATATTCTGTGTTAGTGCGGTGGTAGGCGTCCCGGGGTATAATCAAGTGTTAGAGTAAGTGACTACAGGTATACGGTACTGTTGGACTGTTCATATCTGCGTCTGGGGGTCTCTGTGTGTGTCAAGATTATGATGAATGAGCTGAAGTCAGCTGTATGGGCCTCGTAGCATCAGTGTGTATGTGCATCCGGGTGCCTGGGTGACGGTGGTGACGGTAGGTCCATGCTCGGGCAGGCACATGGATGCCAGTTCTTGTGGATAATGGTATCTATCTATACCTGTGTCTGGGCATTTCATGTATCTGTGATAGTTATGGTGACTCTGGGTGACAGCCCTCGGGTGCCGTGCAACAGTGAGTGTTCCGCGTGTGCAGTAGAGAGCCATGTGAGTGTTAGGCTTATGTGCAAAGCTGTGTCTGAACTGTGGCCACCGTCTGTGGCGGCTGCATTTTTCAACGTAGCAGTGTTTTCCAGCTGTCAGCCCGGATGTCCTCATCATCGTGGGTGATGCGTGTGCCCACGTGGCAGTATTATTGTGAGGGACTGTGTGTGCGAGTGTGTGTATGAGCATTCCTGCAGGTGATGTAATAATGGGGATGATGTCTGTCCACGTATAAAGTGTGGATTGGGAGACTTGGTCGGGGATTTGGGAGTATCTAACTGGCTCTGTAAATCTATCTGTGAGTAGTCCGGGGCATCGGGGAATGGGTGGGAAAGGAGATGGGGGGAATGAACGGCACCGGGGTGCAAGGGGGGCCACTTCTCAGCTCCTATCAGCCAATGGGAGATCTTCATCCCCCACCCTCGGCATGCCTTCCAGGGCGAAGTCCCTGTGAAAGGGGTCCTGTCGCTTTAAAAGGGCTCCTCAGCAGTGGGATTCCGGGCCATTTTTCCCTTCTATGGCCAGTTTGGGAGGGCGTGTTCCTGTTAGCAAACCTTGGCCCCAGTAAATACCCTGCAGCCGCCGCCGGTAATGACAGGCCGGCGGGGAGCCCGCGGAGGGCGCCGGGGCTCCTGCAGGCTTCGCCGCTGCAGCCCCAAAGCCACCGCCACAGCCAGGCCCCAGCCCGGCCCCCGCCGAGATCGATCTCCGCAGGGCCCGCGGAGGCCCGCGCGCCCGTGAACTTGGCCCGGGGCGCCTTTCCGAACGCGAGCGCCGGGCCGGAGCCTCTCCCAGCCCTGGATAGCCAAGGCCCCCCCACCCGCTCGGCGCCCCCAAGAACAAAGCTCGCCGCCGCCCGGCCCCGCGGCCTCCCCGTGGTCAGGTGTCGGGCGGCCCTTGCTCCGCGTCCCCTAAGCCCCCCATCATGCGTCCCCGCCCCGCGGGGGCATCTCGGCCCCCCCTCCCCTCCGCGC
>LNAC01000140.1:2987801-3002249 GCA_002007465.1 Ailurus styani | reverse complement strand
GAGGCCTCCCGCCAGGCGCACCGGGACGCACGCGGGGGTGCCCACGGGGCGTCAGGACGCAGCTCCCGGGGCCCGCGCGGGCACACGCAGGGACCCAGACGCACGTAGACCTCAAAGGCGCACGGGGAGCACACGCGCACAAAGGCACGCGGACCACAAACACAGGGAAGGGTGTGCAAGGGGTTTCCAGACACATACCCACGGGAGGGGATGTCGGGACATGTAGGGACACTGGGGTACCGGCCACACGAGGACAGCCATAAAGCCCAGCCACACACCCAGACCCCGGGAGCACCTAGACACATGCGAAACACAGACACAGCACTTGCACAGGACCGGAGGGTTGTCCTCAGAACTGAAATACACCTGGGGGGGGGGCACACGGAAAATACTGACTGGCACTTGCACAGACTTCACCTCGCAGGGATGGCCTCAGAACACGCACACGGAGGAGAGCACACACAAGACACACAGAATCATCCTACCTCCCCACCCACCAGGCGCACAGTCATGGGAACACCCCGTCGCACGACACCCCAACACACATGGCTATTTACACAGAACAGAAACACGCGTATAGAGAGATGTCAGGCACAGAGTCTCAAGGGCACACAGACACACAAAGTTCACAGACACACAAATATATGCACAATTACTCGTGCACAAAGGGCAGAGGCATGCTGGAATGCATAGAACCAACGCTCATCCCCACAAAACCCCCCAGGCAGGTCCCCAGGGCCACGGGGGGGAGGGGCATAAGGACACCAGAAATACAGAGACACTTGGGGACATGTGTCCCTGTGGCCACCTGGCATAGGCACATACACAGGCCAGATATACAGGCCACATACAGGAAGTCAACTTAGAAGTTGTACACAGATCAGGGCTCCCCTGATCTCCTGGAGATTCTTGCATGGAACCCCCGATTCCCACACACACACCAGGTATGCGGGCCCCCCCCCCAGCGGGAAACGGACACTTGCTGAGGCTTCCTCCCAGGAGCCACACGCCCATAGCCCCATAAACTCCCCAACACACACATGGTCCCTGGCTGCCACGGCGGCCTGGTGGCCACGGTGGCTGGTGGCTGGTGGAAGGAGGTCACCTCAGGGCAGGCTGGAGCCAGGTGGCCTCCCATGGGCCAGGAATGAGCTGACAAATTTCTCATTCTGTTTATTTATTTATTCCCCATCCCAGTCTGACAGGGGGCCAGAGAAACCTTCCTGCACCCCACTGAGGCCCAGGCTTTACCCCTTGTTGGGCCATGGCCCCGCTCTCCCTGGCCATGCTCCTCCCCATTCACTCCCTCACCACAGCCCTGCCTGGCTCTGCCCCTGACAGGCCCGCTTCCCCACACGCAGCCCCTTCCTCGGGTCTCAGCCCAGAAAGCCAGGCTTCAGCTGGCCCAGGCAAGTGGATGGCCCCAGGGCCCCCCAAAAGGCTACTGGAGTCCAGCCCCACTCCATCCCTAACTCCTCCTGGAGGAAGGGCATGCCAGGGAGAGGATGAGAGTAGATAGTAATTGGGCCTTGTGTCTGGGGTCATCTCCCCTGCTCTCCCCTCCCCTAACTGAAAAGCAATACACAATATTCATTCACTCATTGACAATCATTTCAGACTCTTCCTGGCAAGCCAGCGAAGTGAATATTGTCCTTTGCCCCCGGTGGCACAGCCTGGAGGCCGCAGAGCTGCGATCCTGGGCGAGGCCCTTCCCCATGTCCTTCCTTCCAGGATTGGCCCCGAGAAGCGCTCCAACGAACTCTAAGCGGAGCTTCCCGAGGCCGCCAGCAGGGGGCAGCAGACTCCAGCGCCCTCCCCTCTGTGAGGGAGGGCGGGGAGCTGGGCTCCCGCTGCCTCCCGCAGCCCGGACTTCTCAGCAGCTGTGTTCTGCGCCTGCATCCCACCCCCAGGCTGGAACCTCCACGGCCAAAGTGCAGAGGCCCCGGAAGTAAGGAGCGCTTCTTAAACAGAACCCCCAAGAACGAAGGTCCCCACAAACGCCTCCCTGGCACGCGGTCCCCCTTCGTGGCTAGCTCTACTCCTTCTTGCTGCAACATGTTTGTCGGGAGGGCAGCCTCTGCATTCCTGAACTGGGTCAGACTAGGAGAGGATTCCAGGAGCCCAGTCTAGTGGTCAGGCCCCCCTTCCCCGCTTCCTCCCCCCAGAGTCCTCTGAATATCCCCTGGAGCCCAGCACAGGATGGGAGAGGCAGTGGGGGAAGCCCCAGTGCCCCAACCGCCTGGTTCCTCTGGGCGTGGGAACTGCCCTCCCCACCCCACCCCCCAGCCCCCAGTTCCTGGGGCCCCTGCCAGTGCTGACTCATAGGGGACCCACGGCTGTGACTCAGCAGCGGCTCCTCTTGAACTCCCCCCCCAAGAGATTTCCCACCCCATGTCACCTTCTGTCCCCTCAGGGGTCTCCTTAGAGACCCGGATGTGGGCCAGGTGGGGGTGTGAGCCAGAAGGCCCTGCTCAGCCAGGAGGGCTCAGAGCCCCAGCCCCAAGAGGTCCCCAAGGTTGTGGCCATGGGTGCGCCTGCCAGGTCAACAGGGTCTTGGGTGGTGGCCGCCTGTGCCCGGATGGGTGTGTAGCTTGCCCACTCAGGACACCTTCCTTTGCGTGCCACCAGAGCCTGGGCAGGGACAGTCTGGACGAGGCCCCGGCAAACCAGCTTCTCCAGCCATCTTCCAGTCCCCGGAAACGGCAGCTCCAGCATACCAGCTGCTGGGGCAAAGCTTGTCCTAACAGAATGCAGCTCATGAACGCCTTCAGTTACTGTCCCTCCTAAACGCACCAGACTCCCTGGGGCCCCCACCAGGTCTCTCCCCGGTCCCATGCAGCCACCACCTCCCTGCTCTCCTGCCCCAGCCTCATGCGGTCTGGTCCCCGCACCGCAGCCCGAAGGCACCTGGGAACCCCGGAGTCAGGTCATGTCCCTCCTCTGCTCAGAATTCACGGCTCCCATCTCACGCAGACCGAGCTCCCATCCTCGCCACCGCCCTGCAGGCTCAATCCTGTCCCATCCCTGCCGCCCTCACTTCCTCCACTCCTCTCCTTGCTCACCCTGCTCTGGGTACATGGGTCACGGTGCCTCAGACACACCTGGCATGGGCCGGTCTCAGGGTCTTTGCACTGGCTGTTCCCTCTGAGAGAGACTCTCTTCCCCCTGGATACCCACAAGGCTGCCTCCCTCAGGTCTCTGCCCAGATGTCACCTCAGTGACACCTTCCCTGCCTGTTTCAAGTCACACCCCCTTGCTTCATCCTGCCCTATTTTTTCCATCACTCTATCGCCTTTGACCACACTGTGTGTTTTGCCGCGTATCTCATTTCTCGTCTGTCTCCTATACTCACGTGTCCCTTCCTTCAGGGCAGGAAGCTTTGTCTTGATCATTGTGGCACCAGAGCAGAGTACCAGACGGTATCTGTTGCATCGATGTATTGATAATTACCATGTTCCTGGCACTCTGGAGAACAACGCAGACCTGGCACCTGCCTGCCACTGTCTGGCGGGAGCACGGTCAGAGAGCCAGCTGGTTGTAATAAGGAGTTTTCAGTGCTGAGAGCTGGAGGCACACGTGAGTACAGGGGAGGCCTGGGGGCCAGGCTGCAGGACAGGGTGCAATCAGGGAAGGCTTCTGGGGGAGGTGGGGTCATGCAGGGCCGAGACGGCCACTGAGGAGTTTAGATTTAAGAAAGACAGGAAGATTTGGAGGGTTTTTTATTTTTAGTTCAGTTTCTTGGGTAGAATTTACAGAGAGTAAAATTCAGCCTTTATCCAAACTATGAGCTTTGATAAATAAATAGAGCTGTGCAGCTACTGTCTGAATCACGAAAAAGCAGAGTCTTCGGGAGGTTTTAAGCAAGAACACGAGGTCACATGCACCAGCTCATTCGCCCTGCCAAGGGTGCAAGGTAGGAAGTGGAGGGTCGGGCGCCTGGGTGGCTCAGTGGGTTAAAGCCTCTGCTTTCGGCTCAGGTCATGATCTCAGGGTCCTGGGATCGAGGCCCGCATCGGGCTCCCTGCTCAGCGGGGAGCCTGCTTCCCCCTCTCTCTCTCTACCTGCCTCTCTGCCTCCTTGTGATCTCTCTCCTTCTGTGAAATAAATAAATAAAATCTTAAAAAAAAAAAAAAAAAGGAAGTGGAGGGTCGGTGGGGAGACCAGTGTGGCCATCCAGGAGAAAGCCCATGGGACTGGATTAAGGGGGCCCTAGGGGACAGGTGGGAGTGGACAGCTTCCAACAGGGCTGAGGGATGGACAAAGTGTTGGGGGTGAAAAACCAAGGAGGAAAGGTGGGGGTCCACTGGGGCCGGGAGAGTTGGAGGCACCTGTGGGGTGGGGTACTCCAGAGGAGGTGTTCGGAGAAGGGGCCATAAATATATGGTGACCAAAGCTGCACCTGGGGAGGAGAGCACTTGGGGGCATTTCACAGAGAGGACTGAAGAGGAGGAGGGACACCAAGAGAAAGTAGTGTCCTGAGGCCAAGGCAGAAGAGACCAAGGAGGGACACCTGGGTGGCTCTGTCGGCTAAGCGTCAGCCTTCTGCTTAGGTCAGGATCCCAGAGTCCTGGGATCGAGCCCCACATTGGGCTCCCTGCTCTGGGGGGAGCCTGCTTCTCCCTCTCCCTCTGCCTGCCGCTCCCCCTGCTTGTGCTCTGTCAAAGAAATAAATAAGATCTTAAAAAAAAAAAAAAAGAGAGACTAAGGTGACAAGTGCTACCTAGAGATGGAGGACAGTGATGACTGGGGAAGCTGGTTTGACTGGGCAACTTGGTGTCGGTGGTGTGATCAGGCAGCTGCTGAAGAAGTCCCTGAGAGGGAAGGAAATGGGCAGCCAGCAGAAGGCTTTGGCAAACCACAAATGCGAGCTGCCACACGTGTGATTTTAAAGACTTTTAGTAGCCACATTAAAAAAAAAAAGAGGAACAGGTGAAATGAATGTTAATAATATATTCCATCTCACCCAATAGATCCAAAATAGTATAATTTCAACATGTGATCAAATAAAAAATAATGAGATTGTTTATATTCTTTTTTTTAAAGTCATCTCTACAACCCAACATGGGGCTCGAACTCACAACCCCGAGATCAAGAGTTGAGTGCTCCACCGACTTCAGCCAGAGAGGCACCCTGGTTTACATTCTTGAAAAAAAAAAAAATCCACACTTAAGACACATCTCCATAGCCCCGTGTGACCAGTGGTAACCTCCCTGGAAGGTTCAGGTCTAGGCAAGACCCAGTTTTGCCCACTTATGACTCACCACTCTCACATCTCCCTAATCCCAGCCCTATCAGATCCTGTCTTTATTTAAAGTGTTGATATTTGGGGGGCACCTGGCTGGCTTAGTCAGTGGAGCTTGTGACTCCTGATCTCAGGGTTGTGGGTTTGAGCCCCACATTGGGTGTAGAGATGACTTAAAAATAAAATCTTATATATATATATATATATATATATATATACATATATATATATTTTTTAAATGTATTTATTTGAGAGAGAGAGAGAGAGCGTGCACGTACAGAGGGAGAGGGAGAAGCAGGCTCCTTGCTGAGCAGGGAGCCCAATGTAGGAACTCAATCNTCTGCCTGCTTCTCTGCCTACTTGTAATTTCTCTCTGTGTGTCAAATAAATAAATAAAATCTAAAAAAAAATAAAATAAAATAAAATAAAATAAAATAAAATCTTATATATATATATACATATATATATATTTTTTAAATGTATTTATTTGAGAGAGAGAGAGAGAGCGTGCACGTACAGAGGGAGAGGGAGAAGCAGGCTCCTTGCTGAGCAGGGAGCCCAATGTAGGAACTCAATCCCAGAACTCTGGGATCATGACCGAAGCCGAAGGCAGACGCTCAACCAAACGAGCCACCCAGGCGCCCCAAAATAAAATGTTGATATTTTCTTCATTGTGGATTTTTTGCATTAATTTTAATTTTGGTTTTCAAAAATATTGCACTCTAGGGCCACCTGGCTAGCTCAGTCAATAGAGCATGTGACTTCTGATCTCGAGGTGATGAGTTCGAGCCCCTCATTGGTGGTTAAAAAAAAAATACCGCCTTCAAATCTTATTTAATCTTATTTAATCTCCCCCACAAACCTTGTACACACAGCAGCTTTATTCATATCAGCCCCAAAGTGCAAACAACCCAAACGTCCATCCACTGATCAATGGATAAAAAAATGTGCCGTGTCCCACCACATAAAAAGTCACGAAGTAGTGATACGTGCTCTGACATGAAAAGTGAATTCACTTGAAAGGTGAATGAAGCCAGTCCCGGGTAACATTGTAGGAGTCCATTCATACCCAGAGACAGGAAGTTGATTAGGGGTGCCAGGGGCTAGAGAGGGTAGAAGGGAAATGGGGGGTGACTGCTGATTGATGGGTACAGGGGTTTCTATGTAGGGGGATGAAAATGTTTTAAAACTGATTGTAGTGGTGGGTGCACATTTCTGCGAATACACCAAAAACACCGAATTGTATACTTTGAATAGGACAATCGTAGGACACGTGAGTTTTATCTCAATAAAGCTGTTATTAAAAGTGTTTCGGGCCACCTGTTTGGCTCAGTCGGTGGAGCATGTGACTTTGGATCTTGGGGTCTTACATTCAAGCCCCGTGTTGGGTGTAGAGATGACTTAAAAATAAAATCTGTAAAAAAAAGAAATTTCATCTTGATTACTGAGTGTTTGGGTGACCCTGTGACTTCTGGGACCCAACCCTGCAGAGTGCCTCACTCTCCTTAGCCCGAGGAGAGCTAAGGTGGGGAGGCAAGGAGGGAAGCCTGGGCAGAGAGGTGGTAAAGCCGGGGAGATGTGGCCACATGTGCCCATGGCACCCCTTTTCCTGCCAGAGGCCGTGGGCTTCCCTGAGCTGCAGGTTCCCAAGCAGGGGAGGGAGGGGGGCGGGAGTGATGGCTCTCCCTGGGGTTTCCACAAAGCCTGAGTCCGAGGGTCCCTGCCTGCTGGCCTTACCAGACGGCCTGACTCAGTTTGTCCACTGTGTGCATGTGACCCACTGTTGTTCCCGGAGTGACTCAGGCGGCCTGGAAGCCCCTGCCCGAGAGGACACCCCGCTGCCCAAGGTCACTTCTCACAGACATGGCGGAAACAGTCTGTGGCCTCCCTGGCCAGGCAGGGCTCCCGGGGTAGCCCATCAGGGTCTTGGCCTCACATCCCAACCTCCAGAGGGCCTAAAGGACCAGAGGAGGGGGTGGGGAACTCTTCTCAAAGGGCCTTTGTGGGAGCGGCTGGGGGGGCTGCCGGGGGACCCCGCCCCGCATGACTCACGCCTCATTGCTGGGCAGTGACTCACGCCCAGGCCCCCCTCTGGCCCGCCTGCAGCAGGTGCTGCCAGCTCTGGCTTCGGCCTCGGGATGGGGGCCTCTGCAGCCGCCTCCATGCCATCCTACTCCGGGCCTGTGACCCACACCCATTTCCACGGGCCCCCGCCTCGCGCTGACCTCCTTGCCCTCCAGGGAGCGCTCAGACCACCGAGAAACTTCCTACACTCCCTCCCCTCCTTGGAAGGGGGCAGACCCCTGGTACTGAGTCATGCCATGCGCCGTCTCAGGATTGATTCATGGATCAAGCCATCGAGAGGGGGGGAATTCGTGCCACCTCCTTTTAAGGTGGGGAAACTGAGGTTCCGTGAGATTATGGAGTTTGCTCAAAGACACAGGGGATCAAACCGAGTCGGGGCGTACCACAAGTGCGGCCCTGGAGTGTAAGGGGGTAATAATGCCAGCTGCCCTGTGCACCAGTGAAGGGTTGCTGCATCCTGCACTGTCGCCTCCATTTTACCGATGAGCAAACTGAGGCGATGAGCGCGCAAGTCACAGACCAAGAGGGAGAGGCTGGATCAGAATTCGAACCGAACCCGAGAGCTGGGGCTTTGCTCCGCCGCTTCCCCATGGGCCTCGGGCACCCACCTGGGGGCTGGGAAGCCCCCGCCGCCGGGCCCCTCCAGCCGCGGGGGCCGGCAGAAGCCGGGCCGCCCGCCAGGCTGCCGGGCGCGTTGCCCGGCCGCATCACGCCGCTGTGAGTCACCGCGCGCGCCGGCCCCGCCCCCCGCGCTAACAAACAGCGCGTTGCCGGGCAACCGCCGCCGGGAAGCCGCCCCGTCCGCACGCGAGAAGCGGGTTCGAGCCTCCCGCCGGGGGGAAGCTGTGCGGGGCGCTGGGACCTGTGGCCTTACAGACGTTAAGGATTCCGATCAGGCGTTCAGTCCCGGTGGGCGCACACAGGAGGGCTCAGGGCTCAGGAGACTGCGTGGTTCAGTGGGGGTCCGGGGACAGAGGGTGTGTCACCGCAAGCCAGACGCTCCCTTGGTGCTCCGGAGGCTGGTGCCGGGGTCAGGGGATGGCACCGTGCACTCGTCGTGGGGTGAGAAGACCCGTGAGGAGCTGGGCCGGAGCCGTGCCCATGGGGTTGGAACCATTTTTGCAGAGGGACTTAGGGTGCCTGCCTGGGGTTGGGGGATCAGGAGGGCTCTAGTGGGAGATTTTGGCTTCTCCCCCCCTCCCACAAGGGAGTTAACACTTAATACAGTCTGTGTTCCAAGCTGGTCTACACACGTGTGTACGTATGTATATTAATTAACTGAATGTTCATAATTGCCCTCTGACAGTTCACAGGCATTATTTCCGCTTTCCAGATGGGGAAACTAAGGCACAGAGGCAAAATTCTTTGTCAGGAGTCCAAGTTCGACTCCAAGCAGGGTGACGTGGGCTCCCATGCCTCTCTCAGCCAGGTGCATGCGCCATCACAGCCATGGTCCTACCTGGAGGAATCTGGGGCAGAGGTATGAGGGCCAAGTTCACCCTGGAGTTTAGGTGGGACATGCAAGGGTGTGGTGGGGGCTGTTGACAAGACAGTTGACGGTCTTGCCCTCCAGAGGCTGCACAGGCTCCCTCCCGGACTGCCAGACTACTTGAGGGCAGGGAGAGTTTCCAGAAGCCACTTATCACTCCACTCTGGCTCCCCCGGACCTCATCAAACTGCCCACAGGACCCCTAAAGGGTGGAGAAGAGAGCAGGTACCAGCACCAGAGAAGGGTGGGCTGCACACGGGCCTCTCCTGCCCCCCTTCACCTCCACTGGGAATTGACCATCTGTCTGGAAAGGGATCACCTCTGCATCATTTAAGAAATATATAATTTTTTTTTTTTACTCAAACGATTGAATAAATCGTTCATATGGTTAAGTGGAGTACGGAAGAGTACAGGGTTCCTGGAGAGTCTAAAGTCAGAGGGTCATGGAGGGATGTAAGGAAGGCTTCCAGGAAGCGATAATGCCCTAGGATCTCCAGGAAGCTCCCGAGTGGGCAGGTGAGTGTGACCGGCTGGGGAGAAGTGGAGATCTGACAAGCAGGGCCTGTGGTCAGAAGAGGTGGGGACCATGGAGGAACTTTCTGCACGGGATGGTACAGGGAAGATGTGATTTGATGGTCTCTGGAGAAGGGGTGGAAGGGGTAAGGCCAGAAGGAGACCGGGGAGGTGTCTGTTGGGAGTGTTTTCAGGCCAGAGATGATGGTTGCCAGATTTAGCAAATAAAAATACAGGACACCCAGTTAAATTTGATTTTCGGATGTAGAACAAATAAATTATTTTTTAAGTATAAATATGTCCCAAGTATTGCATGGAACATAACTTATATTAAAAAACGATTCTTTGTTTATCTGAAAATCCAAATTTAAGAGGGTGTCTTGAGTTTTATCTGGTACAAGTATTCGAAGATCTCAAGCCCCCTATTCCCCGCCTCCCCAGGGTTGGGGAAAAGATAATAGCTAACAATATCGAGCAAAGGCACTTTGAGGTGAACACTATCATCCCATTTTACAGATAGGTAAACTGAGACCCAGAGAGCTTTTGGTAACTCCCCTATGTAGTTAGTGACAGACCCCTGCCTGGAAGCCAGGCTTGTGGTTGCAGTCCCCCGGCGGCTTAAAACTGGCACACCCCCTCCTCCCCCGGGTGGGGTACGGGTCCTGGACACTAAGTTTCCCTCGGCCCGAAGGCAACAGAATCCTCGGTCCCCTCCCGCAGCCCGGGATCTGGGCCATCCCCCCTTGCGCCCCTCCTCCCAGGACACCGAGGCAGTGGGAAGGACCGGAGGCGGCCTCAGGGGGGCTCCTCTCCCCGACTGCGGCTCGGCCTCGCCCTCCTCCAGGCCGGGAGGATCCGCCGTCTGCGCCCGCCGGCAGGGGGAGGGGGAGGGTTATTTTTACCTCCCTCCAGGCAGCCGGGGCGACAGGAAGTGAGCGCGCGGCCCGCCAGATGTGGGGAGCCAGGCAGCTGGGAGCAGCCACAGCTGGACTGGCGGCCGGCCGGGGTCGGGGCGGGGGGAGGTGGGGTGTGCGGAGGGCGGATCCCAGGCCTCGGGTCCCCCCTTTGTTCCCCGCCGCCCTAGCCTCGCGTCCGAGGTGCCCCCTCACCCCCATCCCCCCGCTTCGCCCGGTGGTGGCCTCGCTGTCCCCCATCTGTGCGCCGGTGCCCTCGGCGCCCTCGGGTCCCGGGCGGGAGCCGGGGGCGGGGCGGGGGAGAGAGCTGCTCCCCGCGGTGGGGACCCCCGGGTCCCGGCGGAGTGAGGGGCGGGAGGGGGAGCCGGCCCCCGGTCGGCCCCGCCTGCCACCGCCATTGTTTACCCGTCGGCTGCCTCCTAGGAAACTTAACCCGCCCGCGGTAATTTTATTTGGGAACTTCGGCCAGTTGCCATAGCAACCCCCAGTGACGTCAGAGGGGCTGGGGCCCGAAATCCCCGGGAAAGGGGGGATGGGATTACGGGGAAGACCCCCAGGAGGACCCCTCCTTAACCCTGCTCCTGCCAGGCCCCAGTCAGAGGGGAGAAGGCACCTCTTGGGCGCCCCCATTCTGGCGCGGGGCCAAGTGAGGGTGGCAGGCCAGGCCCTGATGTCATCCGGTGCTGGGTGGGTGGTGAGTCAGTCCTCGGTGGGGGCTGGGCCAGGCCTGGGGGCTATTCCTGTCTGACTCACCCCTCCAGTGCCCCGGAGCAACACCCAGACCCTGCCCTAGGGATTCCAGGCGCCAGGCTGGGGGGGGGGGTCCCCACAGGTCCCTGGGGCCTCTGCTTCTCTGGACTCTAGGTGGGGACGCCAGGGCTCTCCCGGTGCTCCCACACGGGTCCAGGGGGGCGGAATGGAAGGGTGAGCGGCAGCGAATTGGGGCCACCTCACAATGCCCTTCTCCGGATGTGGGGAATGGCCGGAGCCCCAGTGAGGGGGCAGGTGGTGGGATCCCTGCTCCCTCCACAACACCGCCTGTCACCAGGGCGATGGGAGGCCGGGGCCCTGACTGGCAAGGAGGAGCGTGCGCGCCAGGGGGGCTGGGCTGGGAGGAGCCACCCTAACCACAATGACGTGGGACTTCCTCGGCAGGGCCTGTTTGATGTCTCTGTGTGCGGCGTTGCCATGGGGCCCGGCAGGCAGCCCTGCGTGTGAGCTGGGGTGACCTGTGGGGCGGCTGGGTCTGTCAGGGTCCCCTGACCCAGCGCACCCATCCCAGGCTTACAGGGCTGCCTAGACCTGGTGCACCTCCGAGCACAAGCTTATCCAACTTTCACCCCACCCCAGGCCCTGGGCTGGGACATTTCTCATCTCCTCTCAGAGCCTTGTGACGACTGCAAACTGCACATTTTGGAGATGAAGAAACTGAGGCTCCTAGAGGTGCGATCACTTGGCCAAAGATAGTCAGCTAGAAAGTCCGGGAGCAAGCATTTGAAACTCAGTTCTTCTTCCACTCGTCTCCCCTCCTCCCTCCATCACACTGGTCTCCTCATTGTTTCTCAAATCCCCCAGCATGTTCCTGCCTCCGGACCTTTGCACTGGCTGTTCCCCCCACCTTGGGCTTTTCCTCCAGATGTCTGCATGGCTCCTCCTTCATCTCTTACAAGTCTTTTTTTTTTTTTTTTAAAGATTTTATTTATTTATTTGACACAGAGAGAGAGATTACAAGTCGGCAGAGAGGCAGGCAGAGAGAGAAGAGAGAGGAGGAAGCAGGCTCCCTGCTGAGCAGAGAGCCCGATGCGGGCCTCGATCCCAGGACCCTGAGATCATGACCTGAGCCGAAGGCAGAGGCTTTAACCCACTGAGCCACCCAGGCGCCCCCTATCTATCTGTTTTTGTGTGTGTTTATTTTCCCTACAGATGTTAGGCCCATGACTGCAAAGACTTTTTTCTGGCTTGTTCTCTGCTGTGTCCCCAGTGCCCAGACCAGTGCCTGGCACCCAGCAGGCACTCAATGAATGTTTGAAGAATAAACAAATGGGCGTGTGTGTGCGTGATCCCTGTACCACTTGACCACTTAACCTGGCTTCACCCTGGCCCTGTCCCCCCACCCCTCCCTGTCATGACAAAGGATCGGCTGGCCAGTTTGGAGAGCTCCTATCCCTGTTGGCTGCTCTCCCTGGGTAAATCGGCCAGCCCAGGACCAGGGCATGTGGGGCAAACGTCGGGGGATCCAAAGGGAGGGCTGGTGGCACTGGGAGGTCCCACCAAGCTTGTGCTGAGGGATGATTAGGGAGCTGGGGTGGTCTGAGCCATGGGCAGGTAATGGCTTATACAGGACTGTGGCACAGGTATCCCTGGAGGACAGCATGGAGGAGGCATTTCCTCCAGTTGTATGCCCAACCGGATTACTTAGAAGAGGGATGGTTCTGGATGGGAGGCCTTGTCCTGGGGTCTGAAAGAAGCATTCTGGAGGGACAGAGTGGAGGGGGTGCCCTGTTGTAATTTGGTCACTTTCTATTTCTGCAATAAGAAGCCCGTGTGTATGTGTGTCCACGGGGAGACCCTGGACCCTGAGAACTCCATTCTCCTGTTTTGTAGCTGCTCGGGAGGCAGTGTGGCAAGTGCCCCACCCCTCTCTGGGCCCCGCCCTGAGTCGGGGAATTCTGTGCCACCCCAAATCTTCCCCCAGGGCCCCACAGGCTGCTCTGCCCCCTCCTGCCCCAACCTGCCAGATCCTGCAGCTTGGGCCAGCCTGCCCCTTGGGCCCCACAGAGAAGAAAGACCCAGGAACCCCCCAGGCTGGGTCCCATGGGATGGTAGCTAGGTGTGGCTTCTACCCGCCTCTCCCCATTCCCACTAAGATCCAAGGTGGGAGCCTGCTGAGCTGAACCAAGGAAATGGAGGACTCTGGAGGAATTCTGGGGTGTGAGGTGACCCAGAGACATCCACCCAGCCCCTCTGGTCCCCTGCCTGGGCCTGCTGCTGGGTTCCCCACTCCCTAGGATTACTCTTACTGCCCAGGAGGAGGGTGGTGAAGAATCTGACCCCCAGCCTCAATTATATGACTTCAGAAATGTTGGGAGTGGGTTGTGAAGAACACTCCCCCGAAGCAATGCCCACACAGGTCTGCAAAGGGTCCTTTGGCTCCAGAACCCCACCCACTGTGCTGGCGGCGGTGGTCTGGTGGCCATCGGCTCCTGTCCCATCTTGTAGAGGGCAAAGTGGCAGTCAGGCATGCTCAAGGAGGCTGTCTGGCGGCAGAGGGCACCCAGCCCCTCCTTTGCTTAGTTTTGTTCCTGGCCCCCCACCTGGGCACAAGGCCAGGCCCCAAGGCAGGGCCCCGTCCTGGGGAACAATGCAGCCGTGTTTCTCCCGGTGGAGGGGAGGTCGGTGGAGGATGTGGTGGGACAGACGCAGGCAGGGAAGGAGGGAGGGATCCGGGGAGGGGTTCTATCCTAGGGATACTGCAGGAGCTGGGGAGTTTCCCAGAGCCCCTGGGTAGGTGGGGGGCGGGGATGCTGGGAACCCAAGGTGGGGAGGGAACCTTGATCCAGGGACCACCTGGACTGGGGGCAGGGTCTTCAACGGCAGCAGGAGAGGGTTGGGTGGGATAAAAGGAGGGACTTCCTGGGGTTGAAGAAGCCACTATGGAAGAACTGGAGGAAGTGGGGATCGGTGTTTGGCAGGAACCCAGAATACCCAGGCCCATGCCCTTCCAGGGAGGGGTACACAGTAGCAGAATGTCCTGGGTCTGGCGCGGCGGCCTCAACCCCGCCCCCCCCCCCCGCATCTCCCTTGCTCCTGCCCACGGCCTCCTGGGTTTCTCTTCCTGCGCAGGGGCAGGACTTTGCCAAGAGGGGTTTGGGGGTGCGAGGGGGGATTAGGACCCCTGGGTCTGTCCTCTCTCCCGCAGGGAGAGCCTTCGCTTAAAATCTGGGGCTGCTTCCAGAGTCCAGGCCCGGGAGGGGGAAGCTGGGCTGGGTTTGGGGCCCCAGGTAAGAGTCGGGACAAGGAGGGAGAAAGTTGGGGCTGAGTTGGGGGACCGGAGAGAGAAAGTGGGGGCGGACCGGCTCCGGGGGCACATGACGGCGGCGCCCGCCCCGCCCCGCCCCGCGCCCGCCCCCTGTCCGGCCGGGGGGGAGGAGACGGGAAGGTTTTAAAAGCGATTCGGCCCCGCGGCGGGCCGGCCAGTGAGTGGG
>LNAC01000140.1:2960642-2977902 GCA_002007465.1 Ailurus styani | reverse complement strand
GCCCAGCGGCCCCAGGCCGGGTGCCGAGAGGGTCCAGCGGCGCAGGATGTCGGAGAGCATGGGGGCGCAGTGGATGCTGCGGATGATGAGGGGGACGATGGCCGAGAGCTCGTGGCGGCCCAGCGAGTGGCTGAGCGAGCAGGCCCAGAGCACGTCGTTGACGGCGGGGTGGCTGTCCTGGTTGAAGGCGATGCTGAGCTGCGCCAGGGCCAGCGTGGCCAGCTTGTAGGCCCGCAGCGGCAGGCCCCGGTGCTCCATGTAGCGGGCCACCGTGAAGAGGTGAGCGTGGCCCAGGCCGCCGGCCGCGGCGTCCAGCACGATCTGGTAGGCGGCCTCGAAGGCCGCGTGGTTCTTCTCGCACAGCGTGAGCGCGGGCAGGGCGCAGTTCTGCGGGTCTTTCATGGCGCACTGCAGGGCCAGGGTGCGCGCACAGGCCCAGAGCTCCTCCCGCCGGGGTGCGTCCAGCTGCAGCCGCGACAGCGTGGCGTGCGTGGTGCCCGTCACCGCCACGATGGTGGCAGCCTCCACCGGCGTGAATAAGGAGTACCAGTTCTGCATGATGTTCATCAGGGCTTGTGGGCCTGGGGGACGCAAGAGGGCGAAGCTGGTCAGGAAGAAGGGCAGGGACCGCCCCGGGCGCACGGGTTTGTCCTCCGGCCACCATGCCCACCCGCCAGGGCTGAAGACGCCATCCCTCTGCTTCCGCCCGGAGTGCCACAGAAACTGCCCTTCACCCTCCAAAGGAGCAGAGGGCGGCAGGACTGGGTGGAAGAGCGTGTGTGCGGCTACGCTCTGGGGCTCCTGTCCCTTCGCCAAGCCGCTTCGGCCTGACCAGCTCCCAGGCCTTTGTCCAGCGCGGTCCCCCCAGGCCCCCTCCCAGCAGTGCAGCCCTGAGCCGGGGCTGGAGCCAGGGAAAAGGCTCTGCTTCTCCCTCCACTGGGAGGCTTTGGGACTCACCGATCTCTGTGGCACAGCTGACCAGCCACCGCACCATCTCCCGCCGCCGCCAGGTCATGGTGTTCAAGGTCATCCGCATCACCTGCGGCATGGGAGGGGAGAGAGAAGGGGATCACTCAAAACCTCGTGCTGGCCTGTGGAGGGGATCAGGAATCCTGAGGGGCCCAGGAGACTTGGATGTTAAGGGCTGACTCGGAGGTGAGCCACGTGATCCGGGCAAGCGGCCTCACCTCCTGGGCCTTCAATTTCCTCCTCTGTTAAATGGGCATTCAAAACCTCTACCGAGGGCGCCTGGGTGGCTCAGTGGGTTAATGCCTCTGCTTTTGGCTCAGGTCATGATCTCAGGGTCCTGGGATCGAGGCCCGCATCGGGCTCCCTGCTCAGAGGGGAGCCTGCTTCCCCCTCTCTCTCTCTGCCTGCCTCTCTGCCTCCTTGTGATCTCTTTCCCTCTGTGAAATAAATAAATAAATAATCTTAAAAAAAAAAAAAAAACAAAAAAAACCTCTACCGAGGGCGGTGCTCTCTTCTGAGAATTCAGTGCAAATTTTCAGGTAAAGATTTTGCACAGGGATGCCTGGGTGGCTCAGTTGGTTGAGCGGCGCCCTTCGGCTCCGGTCATGGTCTCAGGGTCTTGGGATTGAGCCCTGCGTTGGGCTCCTGGCTCAGCACAGAGTCTGTTTCTCCCTCCCCTTCTCCCTCTGCCCCTCCCGCTCATGTTCTCTCTCTCTCAAATAAATAAAATCTTTAAAAAATAAATAAAAAATAAAGTTGTTTAATAAAAAAAGATCTTGCACAATATCTGTTGCTTCAAAGTGCTCAGCCCATGCCAGCCGTTACTGTTATTGCTATTATTGTGGGTATTATTGTTGGACAGCAGTCCAACCTGCCCTTTCTCTCTGGAAAGTTCCACGCTTCATGTCAGCAGATTCCCCGCTGTGGCCCCCAATGGAGCACTTGCCCTATAGACCCCTACCTTCTTCGGGTCCTACCCCCAGTAAGTACCCTCCTTGTTTGCCTCCCCCTAGGGCCTGTCTGGTGGACCCTGCCTTCTGGAAGCTCCTAGGAGTGGTCACCTCTCTAAAGGCCCCCCTCCCTCATCTCACCTTCCCTATGTCCCCTCCAATAGTTCTTCCCCCCCCCCCACCTCATTGTTTGGGACAAGGCATGCTCCCTGCTGCCCGGTTGTCCCTGGGAAAGTCCCTCCACCCCCACCCCATCCTGCAAGCCTGCCCCAAACTGTTCTCCATTCTTACTTTACCCTGGCCACAGTCTGAGGCCCCGCCCCTCCGGGTCCCACAACCTGCAGCTGACTCCTCACCTACAGGCAGCACCCACCCCGGCCTCTGACTTGCTCCAGCAGGACAGCCCTTCCCCAGCCCCCCGGGGATGGCCCCAACTCACAGGCCCTGCCTCAAGGACTTTCAACCATAGACCTCATTCGCCTTCGGGACCCTTCCCCAGGCCCCGCCCCTCAGCAGCAACCTTTCCTTCTAGGCAGGTCCCCCACAGGCCCCGCCTGCCCCCCATGGTCCCTAACAGTGGGCGCAGCAGCTCCAGGCCCCACCCCAAGGCCAGCACCCCAGGCCCGGCTTCTTCTTGTGGCCCCGCCCACTCACCGGCAAGGGCCCTCCTCCTCAGCCACGCACCCAGGCTCTGCCACGGAGTCCCCCATCCACAGGCCCATTCCCTACTGGTGACCCCCGTCCCTCATTCCTGNGGCCCCCCCCCCCCCCGGTGACCCTCACCTGCAGCCCCAGTTCCAGCGCAATGCCCAGCAGCGTGCTGTCGGGAGGCGCACTGGCCGGGGTGGCCGTTTTGCAGGCGTCCTGCGCCAGCTTGAAAAGCAGGGCCGGCGAGTGGATGTTCTGCTGGATGGAGCCCAGTACGGCATGCAGCCACTTGGGGTCTCCTGGGGTGGAGGGAGGGAAGAGGGCAGGGTTGGCCCACGGGGCACCAGCCCTGGCTGCTGCCTGATCTGATCGCTCAGGTGCACCTGTGTGAGGAGGCAGCGGCAGCTGGCAATGATTCTGGGAAGATCCAGACCACTCTTGGAACGCCCTCTCTTCTCTCCTCTCTCCACCACACAGCAGGAAGAAGCCACCTAGGGACCCCTAATGGTCAAGGACAGTGATTCTGGACCCGGAACACCAGGGCTCAATCCCCGCCCTGCCATTCACTAGCTGTGTGATGCCCAGTAAGTCACCTGACTGTTCTGTGCCTCAGCTGCCCCATCTGTAAAATGGGTTATACTAACGCAATGGTACCTGCCTCCCAGGGCCACGGTGAGCCTGTACCTGAAAGGCTTTCGAGAGGGAAGAGCTATACAACTGTGAGCTTTGACTGCTATTATCTCTGCCCTAGATCCTACAGTTCTGTCACTTAGCTCCAGCCACACGGGCTTCCTGTTTCTCAAACATACTAGGCACGGTCCAGCCTCAGGGCCTTTGAACTGGCTGTCCTCTCTGCCTGGAATGCTCTTCCCGCCTGGACGGAACCCTCCCCAGATTCACAGGGAAGCCCTCATCCCCAGCATGAAGGCGAGCGTGTCCCCCTGAGAAGAGGAAGAAATCAGGAGCGCTCTCTTTCTCCGCCTGGTGAAGACACAGCAGGAGGGTGGCCTGTCCGCAAGCCAGGAAGAGAGTCCTCCCTGGACTCTCTGGCCCCTGATGCTGGCACCCTGACCTTGGACTCCCGGCCCCTGGAGCTGTTGCTGAAGCCGCCCGGTCTGCGTGCTCTTACGGCGGCTCAAGGTGATGGGGACACCAGAGGCAAGCAACAGCTCCACCCTCTCGGCTTAAGCGTTCGCCTGCTCCCCCCGCCCCCCAATGGCCCTTGTTACCTTCTTGCTCGCTGCATGACGTCGCTAAGTGTTTGACCTTGTTTAGGGTCTGCCCCCCTCCCCCCAGGGCCCAGAACGGACCACCACAGGGCACAGGCCCTGGAACAGTGTTGTTCACACCTCAGCACCTGGGACAGTGCCTGGTCCATTGAGAAAGGGCTCAAGGAAAACTGAAATTTGATGAAAGGATAAAAAGGAGAGGGAAGGCGTGAGGGAAAGGAGGAAAGAGAAGGCAGAGGAAGACGGGGCAGGGGGACGGGGGGCTGCCTCCGTCCTCACCCTTGGCGGCCGTCAGCATGGCAGAGGCCAGCTCGCACTGGCGCGTCTCCAGGTGTCCGAGGACGAACCAGCGGGGGAAGCGGTTGCTCATGACGGAGTCCAGCGGGGTGGGGTGCGGTTCTCCGGCGGGAAACGCTGTCTCCAGTACAGGCAGCCTGGCGGGGGCAGGGGGGAGGGGAGAAGCAAGCCCACGGTGAGGAGGCTGGGGCCTCTTGTGTCTACTGGAGCCTCCCTGCTTGGGCCAGCAAAGCCACGGGCACGCAGGACACGGAAGATGTGTGTGCCAGATGTTCGCTGGAGTAATGTGCCCATCACTCGGAGGTTGATCAAGTAAACAAAGCTCTAGTCATGCACCAAGGGCTGAGAAAAATGTGAGATCATGTCCTGATGCAGCCCTCGGGTAGTCCTTCGGTCACCCCCCTTCTCTTTCTCACTCTGCTCCAGCCACTGTTCCCCTCAATGCCCCTTGCATACAACTAGGCACAGTCCTACCTCAGGGCCTTTGCCTGTGCTGTTCCCTCTGTCAGGAACACTCTTCCCCAGACATCCTTGTAGCTTCTGCCTCACCTCCCTCAAGTCTTTTTTTTTTAAATATTTTATTTATTTGTCAGGGCGGGGGTGGGGGTGGGGGTGGAGTGCACAAGCAGGGGGAGTGGCTGACAGAGGGAGAAGCAGACTCCCTGCCAAGCAAGGGGCCTGATGCGGGACTCCATCCCAGGACCCCGGGATCATGACCTGAGCCGAAGGCAGACGCTTAACTGAGCCACCCAGGCACTCCTACCTCCCTCAAGTCCTTACTTAAATATTTTTCAGTGGGTTCTTCCTTGAGACCCCCACTTATGAAATTCCCACTCCCAACTTCTCCCATGCCTCCTTTGCTGTAGGTCACCTGACACACAACATAGTTTACCTATAAATTAATATTTATTTGAAATAACTTATTTTATCTCCTGCATTAAAACATCAGCTCTGTGAGGGGAGGAATTTGTGACTATCTGTTCACTGCTGCATCTCCAGCAGCCAGAACAATGCCCAGTACACAACGCGTGGATGGACAGCAAACGTTTTTGGAATGACTTTACACGCCCACTAGGGGTATCCAGCCCACTCTCTATATATGTATTTTGTACTTAGAAAGTTCTTCAGGGGCCCCTGGATGACTCAGTGGTTAAGCGTCTGCCTTCGGTTCAGATCATGATCCCAGGGTCCTGGGATTGAATCCCATCGGGTTCCCTGGTCAGCAGGGAGTCTGTTTCTGCCTGCGACTCCCTCTGCTCATGCTCTCTCTCTCTCCCAAATAAAGAAATAAAATCTTAAAAACAAAAAAAGATTACATGAGGTAATGTGAGTCATGGATTTGGACCAGGGATCAGCACCATTTTTGGGGGTGGGGCACAGGTTCAGACAGTCAATATTTTTGGCTCTATGGGGGGCCATTTGGTCTCTGTCACAACCATTCAACTCTGCTATCGCCACGCAAAAGTAGCCCTAGACAATACGTAAATGAATGAGCGTGGCTGTGTGCCAATAAAACTTTATTGCTTGACACTGAAACTTGCGTTTCATGTTACTTTCCATGTGTCACAGAATCTTCTTTCTATTTTTAAACACTTAAAAATGTAAAAACCATTCTGATCTCATGGGTTTAACACGTGGCAGGCCACACCTGGCCCAGGAGCTGTCATGTGCTGGTTCCTGGCTTACAAATCACAACTCTTCACGGATTACTCTTTTCCAAATATTCTGGAAAGATGAACCCTAAATTGCTAATAGGTATCTCTGGATGATGGGATCAGAGACGGGGACAGAATTCACTTATTTGTAGGGGATAGTGTACTACCCAGAGGGCCTTCAAAAATTCTGCTTCTGTGATTAGTTGGTACACATGAGAAATGATAAGGTTATTCACAGCAACATTTTTTGGGAAACAGTGTCCACTGTCTATCAGCTCTAAATCGGTTCTTTTATTTTTTTATTTTTATTTTTTAAATAGTTTATTTATTTATTTGACACAGAGAGACAGAGAGAGAGATCACAAGTAAGCTGAGAGGCAGGCAGAGAGAGAGGAGGAAGCAGGCTCCCTGCTGAGCAGAGAGCCCGATGCGGGCCTCGATCCCAGGACCCTGAGATCATGACCTGAGCCGAAGGCAGAGGCTTTAACCCACTGAACCACCCAGGCGCCCTAAATCGGTTCTTTTATGATACATCCTTACAGTAGTTCACATGCTAAGTGACACACCAAACCTTTAAGATGCCAAATTCAGTGAAAATAAGGTGCAAGGAACAGACACGGGACGTGTCACGGGTATAAAACGAAGACAAGCCTTCAATTTCCAGATTACGGCTTTGCAGAAATCTTGATTCTTGTGGGACAGATAAGAAGAAAGTGGTGACACAGCTTGTCTCCAGAGAGATCTGGGTAAGTGGGGACCACAGTGTTTGGAGAAGAACTGAATTCCCTGTGGCTCTCTCTCCAATTCAAAATAATAATACACATGTATACTTAATAATCAAAAGCACAGGGCAACCTGGGATGCCAGCCTGCGGGAGATGGAATTAACCAGCTTGTGAGTTTCTGGCGGGAGGAGGATGGGGCTCCGAGGACGCTTCTCACCCTTCAGTCCTGCCCAGTCCCCGGGGCCGTGTCCCCAGCGGCCCATTCTCACCTCATGGCCCTCAGCGCCAGGCGGTAGGCCAGGTCGGGGTCGTGGGGCAGCAGCGCCGTGAACAGGTAGCGGGCACAGGTGTGCATGGGCACGCTCTCCCGGAACAGCACCTCTCCGAAGCCGCTGAACGGACCTCCTGCAGGGGCATCCTGAGCTCAGCCCCCAGGCCAGGGCTCATCTCCAGCCCTCCCCAGGTCTCCCCACGCCCCAGGCTCTGAGGAGGGGAGGGGCTGGCCCCAGGTAGAGCAGCTGGGGATAGGGGCCGGGGGTTGGCGGGGTGGGGGGAGGGAGGTAGTGCAGGACTGAGACCTAAAAGCGCTGGAAAATCCTAAGAGGAGACCTCAGGTACCCCACACCCCTTTGTGGGTCGCAGGACCCAGACACAAGGCGGGGCCAGAAGGTGGAGGTGGGGCTACACCTGCTCCGGGGGTGGGGCCTCACAAGCACGAGGCTCCTGGGCGCCAAGGGGGGCAAGGGGCGGGGCCTGCTCCCCACGCCAGCACTTTCCAGGGAGCGGAGCCAAGGGCTGGTCTCTTGGCTTTGAGGCACTGTAAGGGCCAGGAGACCCGGCCGCTTGGCCTCCTGGTCCAGCAGCCGCCAGACCGCTAGAGGGCAGGGCCCCTCCCCCCACCCCCCCCGCCTGGGGGCGGGGCCTCACCTTCCAGCAGCAGCCCCGCCTGCTTGCGCAGCACCTGCACCAGCCGCTCGTCCAGCTCCACCTCCTCCAGCAGGGCCAGCAGCTGCTCCTCGCTGCGCACCACCTTGTCTTGGGCGTACAGTCCCTCGGGCAGGGCCCGCTGCTGCCCCAGGCCCAGCAGCGCCACCTCAAGGGCCAGCGCCAAGTAGGACTCCCCAGGGCTCCCGGGCACCGGCACGTGCTGGTAGGCCACCTTCCGCTTCTCGGGACCCGCGTCTGTGGGCAATGGGTACCAGGGCTGCTGGAGGGGGGCGCCCCCTTCTGGCGGCCCCAGGGGCTCTTCAACTCACACATGGAGACTGGGGCGGGGGGGGCGGCGTTTATGGGGAACCCAGCAGCTCCCAGCACTGACCAGACACCTTCGACCAGCAGACAGGGGTCTACAGTGGCCTCGCTTTCAGGAGAAGCGAAGTCTTTGGCTCCAGGGCGTGTGGCCAAGTGCAGAGACCTGGCCAAGGATAAGAGTGTGGCCCCCCTTTCTTGGGGTACTGGGCTGGGGAGGGAGAAGGGGAAATGTCCCATTTCTTCCCAGGGGCCCCAGCGTGGGTACCTGGGTAAAGGGCGAGGGGCTCCTCCTCCAGGCGGCAGGCTTCCAGGAGCGCCCTGCAGAGGCAGCCGATGGGGTCCAGGGGGTGGCCCACCCATCCTTCCGTGTTGGTGATGTAGGTGTTACCTTTCTGCAGCAGCTCTGCAGGAAGCACGAGGGGCTCAAGTCTAGGTAGGGGGGCTTCTTTCCTTGGACTCCCAGCCCAGCCTCCCAGTGCCTGCCCACTGCCCGGCCACGGTCAGCCATCCTGTCTGCCCCTGAGCTCTGTAACGGCCCTCACCTCCACAGCCTTGGCCTCCTGTCCCACAGCCAGACCGCAGCCTGGCAGGGACACAGGGGTGAAACTGGGCGCTTTTGAAAACATCCACCTACTGTCTTTCTCCTGCCTCCCACTTCTTGAGCCCAGCTGGCTTTCAGGGCCCCATGTGGCCGCCTGCCCCATTTGAAAGCCCCATTCTCTAATTTCCTCCCATGAGCGTGGCGCTCTCCTGCCTCTGGGCTCCTGCCCCTGCTGTTCCTTGTACCTAGAACACTGTTCCTCCCTCCCGTTCTCCTGGGGAACTCCTATACATCCGTGCGATCTCAGCATAGCTCTCACCTGCTCTGGGGGGCTTTCCCCGTGCCTCTAGGCTGGGGCAGGACTCTGCTGGGGACCCAGGTCCCCCAGGGTTCCATGACACCCGGGGCTCAATTTCTTGATAACAGATCACCCAGAAACGAAACTGGTGGCCTCCCTCCTGCCTCCCCATAGCTCGTCCACAAACATCTTTTTTTTGGTCCATACAGCGTGGCTTTTTTTCCCCCTAATACAAATTTGAATTTGTTTCCCATGTTTAAAAATCAGTAAATTGCACATCACATAATGCAGGTTTCTGGCCTGTCCTGAAAAATTGGAAGATCTGGCCACACTGGGTCCCCCTTCCTCAAAGACTTGTGCTGGCGCCTGCCCCATACCCCAGAGCCTGGACGCTTAGAAACTACAAGTCCCAGGCTCCTTTGGGTGAGGTGCGGAGGCGGGGACAGGAGGCAGGCCTGATTCTCCGGTAGCCTCCATGAGCAGGTGTGGGCTGTCCACAGGGCACAGACAGGATGCTTCGCTAGGAGGTTCTGAGTGCTCTCTTGGGAGCGGCCCCCCAGCAGGGGCTGCAGGCTGCAGAGCTCACTGTCAGCAGTTTGCTGCAATCCCTGCGCTTCTGAAGTTCAGGTTCTTGAACCTGAGCAGCTGCGTCGTTGACTTTCAATCCTGCAGCCCTTCTGGTACTTTTGTGAGCCCTCAATTCCCTGTATTGAATTCTTTTTGCTCAAGACTCCTCCGGGTGGCCTGGCTTTCCTGGTGGGACCCCGAGTGGAACCCACAGATGTCAGGGGTGTCGTGGCACCCCACAATAGGCGTCTGTGCCTACAGCCCGGGGGAGTAGGGTGGTCATGGTACCCACCTTTTTTCTGCTGCTTATAGGTCTCGAGTTGATGCCGCCGCTGCAGCCGGAGCGTGTTGACGATGGCACCTGCCAGCCGCAGGGCCTCCCGGGGGTATCCGTGGGCACGCAGGGTGTCCACACGGGCGCAGGCGGTGGGGAAGGGCTCGCCCAGCCACAGTGGGCGGCCCTGGGGGTCAAAGGTTGGCTTTTCACTGCCCATGGTGCCTGTGAGACTGGGGCCGTAGGAGTCGCTGGCCAGGATCCTCTGCAGGTGGGCGTCACTCCAGTGCAGTGACCCGGCCTGGAGGGCGCGGCCGAAGACGGTGTGGCGGGAACCTGCGGCCACCACCTCCTCTTCTTCCTCCTCCTCCTCTGGACCTGCAGGAGAGGCACCCACATGGCCTGGTAAGGGGACCCTAGCTAGCTCTCGGGCTGAGGCCAGCCCCCTTGACCGGGCATCAGCTTGGGACTAGGCTCTGGGCACAGCGATGGGGTATGTCGCCTCCCCAAATCCTTTATTTTTTTAATTAATTAATTTTTAATATTTCATTCATCTATTTGACAGAGAGAGGGAGGGAGAGCACAGCAGGGGGAGTGGCAGGCAGAGGGAGAGGGAGAAGCAGGCTCCCCACTGAACAGAGAGCCTGACATGGGGCTCGATCCCAGGACCCCGGGATCATGACCTGAACCAAAGGCAGATGCCCAACCGACTGAGCCCCCCAGGCGCCCCTCCCCAAATCCTTTAAACAGCCTTTCAAGCATGTGTGTGCGTGCTGGGGAGGCTATTATAACCCTCAGGCCAATGGACAATGGAGGTTGAGTAGCTGTCCCTGTCTGCCCACCCTGCCCCCTCCCCAGACTCCATCCCTCTTCTCCTCCCCCGCCCCTCTCCCATCCCTCACTCCTCTCCCCCTCTCCCTCCATCTCTGCCTCTCTCTTCTCAGTATCTTTTTCCTTTTCTCTCAGTCCCCCCACCCCCACCTCCCTGGCCAGGAGGAGGCCGAGTCGGGAGACCAGCCCAGAACTGCCGGCGTCTTAAGCATTTCCCTTCATGTGCCTCGAGCTGCCCGCCGCGCCTGCCTGGGCCCTCACTCCGTCCTGGTGGGGAGGACAGGCAAGGGCTGGGGGCCCCTCTCCTACCTGCGCTGAGGGCCACGCTGGGCTGCAGGCTGGGCCCGTCGAACGAGTAGTTGCCCTCTTCCAGTGGGCACACGTCCAGCTTGTCCCACTTGCCAAGCAGCTGGAGCCAGCTCCCCCGCTCCTCTGGTTTGCAGTGGGGACTCAGGACGACACACACCCACAGGGCTCCTGGGGACAGAGGGCAGCCGGTGAATGTGGGCATGAGGGAGGCGTGACATTCACAACAACAGCAGCCTACTACATGCTAGGCTCTGGTCTCTGCTTCCTCCTCATCTCGAGCCTCTGAGATTACATTCGATAGTCTCTTCCCATTACAGCACAGAGAGGTAAAAACAGTTGCTCAAGGTCACACAGCTGGGAAATGGCAAGTCAGGATTCGAACCCAGGCTGTCCGACTCCTCTTGCTGTTTTTTTGCCTACAGCACTTACCACCATGTATCACAGGGGTCAGCAGACTGCTGCCCCTGGATAAAAGTGAACCCGCCACCTGGTTTTGAATGGCCTGCAAGCTAAGATTTACTTTTCCGTTTCTAAATGGTGGGGGGAGAATACATCAGAAGAATGTTTTGTGACTTGTGAAAATTGTATGAACTTCCCATAGTGTCGGTGAGTACAACTGTATTGGAATGCCGCCATGCCCATCTGGTGGCGTGTCTGTGGCTGCTCTTCTATGACAGTGGGCAAGATTGAGAAGCTGTGACAGAGACCAGTGGCCCACAAAGCCAAAGTAACTGACTGTCGGCCGTTACAGAGAAAGACTAATGCGGGTCACCTGGGTGGCTCAGTCAGTTAAAGGTCTGCGTTAGGCTCAGGTCATGATCCCTGGGTCCTAGGATGGAGCCCCATGTTGGGCTTCCTGCTCAGTGGGGAGCCTGCTTCTCCCTCTCACCCCTGCTTGTGCTCTTGCTCTCTCTCAAATAAATAAAATCTTTATTTTATTATTATTATTATTATTATTATTATTATTTTAAAAGATTTTATTAGTTATTTGACACAGAGAGAGAGATCACAAGTAGGCAGAGAGGCAGAGAGAGAGGAGGAAGCAGGCTCCCCACCGAGCAGGGAGCCCGATGTGGGCCTCGATCCCAGGACCCTGAGATCATGACCTGAGCCGAAGGCAGAGGCTTTAACCCACTGAGCCACCCAGGCGCCCTATTTTTTATTATTTTTTAAAGATTTATTTATTTGAGAGAAAGAGAGCATGAGCAGGGGAGAAGCAGGCTCCCCACTAAGCAGGGAGCCCGATGTGGGGCTCCATCACAGGACCCCGGGATCATGACCCGAGCTGAAGGCAGATTCTCAACCAACTGAGCCATCTAGGCACTCCAAATAAAATCTTAAAAAAAAAAGGAAAAGGATCTGTACTATTTCTTTGTCTGTCTCCCTGACAAGTGTCAGCTTTAGGAGAGGAGGGGTTCAGTCAGTCTCTTGTTTCCTGCCCAGCCCCGGCACCCGTACAGTGCCTCCCGCATCAGAGGTGCTAGTGAACATGGAAGGGATTCAGGGGCCACACGTGAATGGGGTGAGCCTGACCCGGCAGCCAGAAGCCCCGCTGTGCACCCCGCGCCTCGGGCCAGGCCTTACCCAGCTCGTCCCACAGCTGCCGGCACTTGTCGGTCATGCCCGCGCCCTGCTGCCGCCACAGGGCCAGGCGCGGGTCCTGCAGGAACTGCTCGGTCATGAGGATCAGCATGCGTGCCCCGTTGGAGTCCCGCATCCGCAGCATCTCCCGCACCTGTGCCGGGATGGGGGCAGGGACCGGCGGTGAGGAGGGGGCGGGGCGCGGGGGCCAGGGTCTTCCGTTGTCCCCCGCCCGCCAGGCCCCAGCACCTTGCAGAACATGGAGCGCAGCTGCTGGCTGGCGCCGTAGTAGCCGCCATTGGACAGCAGCTGCTTCACCTGCTCCTGGATCTGCTCCTCGTCCAGGTGCCAGCAGTTGGCGTCCTCGATGCCCGCGCCCGCCGTGGGGTCTGGGGCACCTGCGGGGAGGGAGGGAAAGTGAGGCTGGGGTTTCCAAACTCCCTCCAGCCCCCTCTGCCCCACTTCCCGACCAGTCCACCTTGATCCCAATCAAAGCCCCTCCCACCCGACCCCGCCGCCCGCAGTTCCCGCCAGCTCTGAGTTCACCTACCATCCTACTTAACCGTCCATCCGCTCACCCCCTCTGCTTTTCCGCACCAGCAGGTCACCCCGATATCCCATCATCCAACCATGGCCATCCTCAGTTACCCACGCCCTCATCCATCCCGCCACCCTGCGTCCGTCCTACCCCATCCTCCCGCAGGCTCTTGCAGCTCCAAACCCTCCCAAGAGCTCACAGCACCTCCCGGTCTATCCCCCACCCATCCCCCACCCCTGACACCCACCAACGTCCACACATACCCTTTGTGCCCTCCACCCACACTCAGGCCGGCTCCTGTGCTCGTGGGGCACCCCCACCTTGGAGCTGAAGCTTCCCGGGCCTGGGATCAGATCAGACCTAGGATCTGCCACCTAGTAGGTGTGTGACCCTGACTTCAGGCAGTGGTGCGCTCCCCTCCCCGACTCAAGGATCCAAGGGACCTGAGGATTCCAAGAGGGAGGCCACCCCCACCAGGCCCCCCGGATGCCCTTACCGTGCACCAGGTTGATCTCGGAGCCCAGCAGGAGGATCTCGTCAGCCAGGCGCTGGGCGGTGGGCAGCACCTCGGTGTGGTGGGCGCTGATGAGGTACTGCACGAATTTCTGCAGCTGGTCTCTGTTCATCTGGGACAGCGTCTCGGAGATGGGCAGCCGCAGCTCCACCTGGCGGGCATGCCGAATGCGGTAGAGCGACAGGGCCACCACGTGGGCACAGTAGAAGAGGTCACGGTTGTCACAGCCGCAGCTCACCGACGTGATCTTGCAGCGGTCAAAGCTGACGGAGACGTGGTAGAGGCGCTCGGGCTCTCCGGGGCCCCCCAGCTCCCGGATGTTCCCGCTCAGATGGAACCCTAAGACCAAAGCCAAGCCAGCCGCCGCTGTGTCACCCCTGGACAGGGGTGCTCGTCCGCGGCGCACGGCAAGACGCAGGTGCAAATCCCATGGAGTAACCTAGGCAAGCCACTTAACCTCTCTGTCCAATGGGAAAGGATAGTGACATCTTCATGCGTTTGGAAGAGGATTCAATGAGCTAATATTTGGTAAGTGCTGAGAACCCTGTAGGCATACAGTAAGTCCTAAATAAATGCTTGCTCCTGTTCTAATTCTGAACATTATAGTGATGATGCTGAAGGTGGTTTTCTCAGCCCTTGGGTTACCGTGAATATGGCCTGGGCTTCAGGAGCCCCGTAACTTCTGGGAAGATGCCCTAGGCCTGTGACACTTGGGGGTGAGGGGCTGATGTGGCAGGCGAGGGGGCCAGGCCACCCCATCACCCCCTGCCCCTCCCTGGCCCCTGGGGAGCCCAGATGCCAGGCTTATCCAACTGGTTGGGCAGCTCAGGCCCCAGCTGGCCCTGGCTGTGTCACGCAGAGACACGGCGGCTTCCTCATACCGGCCGAAAATGGCCAAGCCTGTGGCGGGCTGGGCCATGTCCAGGCAAGGGGGCCCCCAGGCTGACAGGGTTCATCTTAGCCAAGCCCCTGCCTCCAGCTAGGAGGTGTAGTGTTCCTGGGCTTACTCGTTTTCGGGCTCAACCTCTACTAGTCCCCTTCTGAGCCCCACTCCCTGAGGTCTAGAATCCTCTTTCACCTTTAGTTCCAAACTTCTGCCCCCTACCCTCCCTCACCTGGACCCCACTGCCTGAGGTCTAAGACCACCCCTCACAGCTGATCTTAAACTTCTACTCAAGGCTCCCACATAAGCCTCATTTCCTTAGATGTGAGACCACCCCTAAACGTCTGATCCCAATTTCTACCTGAGTCTCTCTGCCTGAGGTCTAAGACTACTTCTCATCTCCAGCTTGAAACCTCGGTCCCACAGCATCACTGGGTCCCTCCGCCTGAGGTCGGAAATCTCACTTCTGGTTTGCAAATCACTCCTCTGCCCCAGACCAGCCCTCCTCCCTGTGTCACCACCTCTTCTCCCGCCCACCGGTCAAGCTGACTGAGGACTCTAGGACCACCTGTGCCTTTAGCGCAAAATCCCGGGCACAACTCCCATAGTGATCCTCCACCTAGGATCTAGAAATAGCCTCAGTCCTCCACCCTCAGCTGGTCTCTGCCGCCTAAATTCTGGGACCTCCCCTCCCCTCTGCTTTCTGGTTCACCATCCTAACCCCCAGCATCATCTAAGCCCGCTGCCTGGGGTCTAGGCGGATCTCTGACCCTAAGCTCACAGTATCTTGTAAAACCCTCTCTGGGCATTGAAGCCAGAGGTCTAGAAGGTCCCCTGGCCTCGGCCCAGGCCCCCCTCTAGTCCCTTCTCTTCCACGCCTGTGCTGGACCTCCCGGCAGGGGTGGGGGCGAGCACTCACCCACTTGCAGCACGCGGTCTACGGCCCCACTCTGCAGCAGGTGCAGCCCGCGGGTGAAGGGCACCCGGGCATCATGTTCGCCCTCTGGGGGCTGGTAGCCCAGGGACGAGTACATACAGATCTCCCGTTCGCTGCGTGGGAATGACCAGAACACAATGCGCTTCTGGACCGGCTCTGGCACCCGGGAGAACCGCTCCTCCACCTGCGGGAACGGCGGTGGGTTAGAAACCGGGCCTGAGTCCTGGCTTTGCCACTTGGAAGCAGTATGACTCTAGGCAAGTCACTTTGCCTCTCTGAGCTTGTTTTTTCAAGTACGAGGTGGGGATGTTAACAGCACCCACCTCCTGAGTATTGTGCTTGCAAGAACACCTGGCCTGTTCTAGAACTTTCTGCCACTCCCCCCGCCCCATGTCAGGTCCCAGGTCCTGGTGTAACACTGTCTCCCCTCCCAGGCTTTGAAGGGGCAGGAGAAAGGGAGACAAAAGTGATAAGAATAGTGATCAGGCCTCCATATTCTTAGCCTACACTATGCTAAATGCTTGGTGTATGTGATTCCCCATAACTTTCATAGCAACATCTCAATGATACTAGTTTTCATCCCATTTTACAGCCTGGAGACTCTGAGCCTCAGAAGTGGGGTGAATTCACTTGCTCGGTCTCACAGCTGGTGAGCTCCGACTCCCAAGACAGGCTCCGTTCTCAGCTTCCAAGGGCCTGCAGGAAGGGAGGGACGTCCTCACCACCCCTGTGGGCTTTAGGCAGCAAACCAAGCTGGTTGAACCAATGTTCCAATCTGGGTTTGCTATTCACTGGCTGAGTGACCTTGGGCAAGTTTCTCAACCTCTCTGTGCTCCAGTTTCCTCAAAGTGGGAGGGAGAATGACAACTTCGAAGGGCTGCAGAGGACTCCAGGAGCTTCTGAGGGGCAAGAGCTTTCCTAGCTCCAGGCCTGGTCAGGGCAGGTAGGTACATGGGAACCACCAGAGATGGTTTCAGGATTATGCTGGGTGTCTCATGCACAATAAAGGGGCAGCAACCTCCCAGAGCTCCCAGTCCTGGGTTTCTGGGGGAAGTGGGAGGACCAGTGACTGGCTCAGGCCTCAGGGACAGTTGGGAGATGACTAAGGAGGGATTTTCCAGGCCGTGAATCAGAGCCTGCCCCATCCACACTTGGCTCAGACGCATCAGTCCCGGCAGACTTCCTAACTCTGGAGAGGCCCGGGAGCAAAGAACACCCCCCAAAGCCAGACAGAGGACAGAGCCTATGGGGACTGCAGAGGCCTTGGTCAGAGCCAGGCCACATCTTCACTCTTCAGAGGCCGACCCTGAGGCTGGAAAAGGGGACTCTAATTGCCCCAGCCCTGGGGCATCATGGCAGAACCCCCAGAAACTACAGAGGTGGGGTTCCAGGTACACCTGTACAGGTACTATGACCCAGGCCTTGCCCTTGCTGCCGACCTATGGAAGGACTGGAATGGCTGGGGGTCAGAGGGAGGGTGAGCACTGGGGAAATACGGGGAATGTGGGAGGGTACCCTGACACTGGAGGGGCTGAGCAGCCCCAGGTGGTAGGTGGTCCCAGAAGTACTGAGGGAGGGGAGCAGACTCCAGGGAAGGATCTGGAAGAGGAGGGGGGTTCCCCAGGCGACAAGTGGGTTCTGGAGGCACAGATCGGTGACAGAAAGGAGTATCTTGAGGCTGGGGTCTGTAGAAATGGGGGAGTTCTCTACTGGGGGTGTGGGGCAGAGATCTGGAGTCTCCAGGGGATGAGATGGGGGTGTCCCCCAAGTGGGGTGGCTTGTAGGAGTTGGAAAGAGGAGTGAGGATTGAATGGGGGTGTCTTAATTGAGAGGTGAGGTTGAGGTGGGAAAAGAGGGTACCCAGGGTTGTGCAAGGATCCCGGGGCAGGAGGAGAAGGAAGTGTCCTGAGCTAGGATCTGGGGCGCTGAGGACATCCCTGTGTCCTGTGGGCTGGAGGGCTGGGATGGCAGGAGGAATGGGGGTGGGTCACAGGGCTTGAAGGAGTGAAATGGGAGGACGAGAGGGTGTTTCAGGGCGTACTTAAGGATCCTGGAGGGGATCTCTGGGGGTGTCTCGTATGAGGGCAGGTTCGGAGGCTGGGGGTTGGGCAGGGAGGAGAAAGCAAGTCGGAGAAGGGTTTGGGGGTGCGTCCCTCCCCCCGCCCCCCGCCCCTCGTCACCTGCTCGAAGGCCCAGCTCTCGGCTACTCGCTTGGCACTGAGGTCCAGCAGCGCCTCGGGCCGGCCCCGGCCGCGCACGGCCCC
>LNAC01000140.1:2888323-2959989 GCA_002007465.1 Ailurus styani | reverse complement strand
GGCCGGGTGATGCGGCCCCTTTAAGACTCTTCACAACAATGAAGCTGCCTTAGTCGCCGCTTTATCCTCCGCCGTCGTCCCGCCCCCGCCGCCCGTCCTCATTGGCCCCCCCCTCGGCCTCCGAGGCTCTCCTCCGCAATTGGCTGCACCGCCAGACTCGTCACCAAGTTCTCGCTGTTCATTCGTTGGCTGTGCTGCCTGTCCTTTCGAGGAAGTCCAATTAGGGCGCTCATGGGGCTGAGCTGTCAATCATGGGGCGCCGACGGCCAATCACAGTGGGAGGACCCCCACGGCGCCGGCCTTATGCGGAGTTTCGGGGCGGGCCCTGGGTTCATTCACAACATTCCTCTCCCGCCCCCCTCCGGCTGGACAGCGCGCCCCGGGCAGCTGGGGCTGCGCCCACACACGGCTTTGTTTACTGAGGGTCGCTTCCGGGCTCCGCAAGGGGACAATCAACACGGCTCGGCCGGGGAGCGAGACTGAGCGGCGGGATTCCAAGGCAGCAGCTCAGCCCCTCCTCCCTTTGGGCTGTGTGAGGCGAGAAACTCACTCAGCCTCTCTGGGCGCGGAGTCAAGTTTTGATGTTTGTGGGGGTGGGTGGCGGGGATCACAGGCCCCTCGGTAGAGCTCTTGGGGGCCCCAGACCTGTTCTTTAGAAATAGAGCCCAACCCATGCCCCAAGCTAAGAGCCCTCAATCCATTCTGTGCCCTAAATACTACGTTGAGTCATATGAAATTGCTGATTTTCGACCTACTAAGACGGCAGTTTCATAAGATTCAACTAATACTTGTCACATCCGATCACCCCCGATTGTTTTTCCGACCCATTTTGTCCAGGCCACCCTCTCTTGCCCGGAAGCCGCCCGTGGTCTTGATCGCCAGCCCCGCCCCGCGGCCCACGCCATCCTTCCTCTCCCCCTGTCCTTAGAAAACCCTACATTTCCCCTTAGCCATACTTTTCTCTGCGATCACTACTTTTTTTTTTTTAAAGATTTTTATTTATTTGTTTGACAGAGAGAGGCAGCAAGAGAGGCTACACAAGCAGGGGGAGTGGGAGAGGGAGAAGCAGGCCTCCCGCTGAGCAGAGAGCCCCACGTGGGGCTCCATCCCAGGATCCCAGGACGTTGGGATCATGACCTGAGCTGAAGGCAGATGCTTAACGACTGAAACACCCAAGTGCACCAATGATCACTGCATTTCTTTACCTAGTTCAGCAGTTGCTTGATTTCTGTCTCTTCCCCCTCCACCGAGACCCCCAGTGGCAGGAGCATGTGTAATTGGTGCATTGCTACACCACCAGCCACCCGAACAGCACCCGGCATACAACAGTCCCTCAATGTGAACTTACCCACTGAACCAACTCATACCTGCTCCCATTCGGCTGAAACCTCTACAAAGCGGAACAACCCACGTTGGTCCCTAAGTGGCCTGATTGCTGCCCCCAGTCTCCCCACCACCTATGGAAACTCTGGCTTTTTCTTTCCAGGAATTTCCAGCCGCACTTTCTGGCCGGTCCCCAGCTCCTCATTCAGGACACTCCCTCCAACCTGTGCTGTCCGGGAGGGTCACCACTGACCACAAGTGTCCTCTTAGTCCTTGAAATGGGGCTGGGCGGAATTGGGTTATGCTGTAAATGGAATTTGCAAGGCCTTAGCAGGAAAAAAAAAAGATAAAAGAGCTCATTAAGCATTTTTTATATTGAAAAGAATTTTTTATATTGATTACATGTAGAAATGATCATATTTTAGGTTAAGTTTGGGTAAATAAAACACATTATTCAGATTAATTCCACCTGTTTTCCTTTTATGTTTTATATTTTATGCGGTATCAGGACTTTTAAAGCTGTATATGTGACTTGCAATGTAACTTCTATTGGACAGCGGCGGTCTTGAGGCACAGCCTGCCACAGTAACAGCGACAGAAAGGACCCAGATAATGGCAAGGGCATCTGACTGCTTAGGCAGTGGTCTCACTGTTCCCACACCTGTTACCACGATTCGGCCTTCCACCTGCACTCCAAGGTGGGGATCGCAGGCTCCATTTCTCAGATGAGGAAACTGAGGCTTGGAGGGGGAAGCGCTTGCCTGAAGTCACCCAGATGGGGAAGCCCTGTGCCTTTCTTGCCAAGGACTGGGGGCAAAGATGGACAGATGGGGAAGGAGTCACTGGGGTGTGGGGAGAGGCGGGGAGGACTTCAGTAGAGCCCCATGTCAGCTGGTCCCCTCGCAGACAGGACCCTGGGGCCGCCCTTACCAGCAGTCATTTTCATCATCTGGTGTGTGGCTCTATCAGCTAAGCCTGGGTCGTGGTCCCCAAGGATGCTTCAGTGGGTGTCTTGAGATGTTGAATCAGAGAAGTCACTGGAGGCTGCTCTGGCCCATTGTCTACCCTAGAAGGAACTGAGACTGGGGTATCATAGAGTGAGGATGTTTACTGTCTAACAATAGATGCTAATGTTGTCATCATCCCCATCTCCTGGATGAAAAAACAGGCCCAGAAATGTCAGATGACATGCCCGAGGCCCCCAGCTGGGGAAGGTTTGGGGGGCCAGCATTCAAGCCCTGTGGGTGGGCTGGTTCTGTCACATTGGCTGGGGATCAAATGCACAGAGTTTGGGAAGCCCCAACATTCTATTCCATTTTCCTGATTTTTACGGATGAGGGGAATGAGGCCCGGAGAAGGTCAGTAAGTTGCCCAAGGCCACACGGTGATCTCCGGAGAATATGTGAGGTCTGAGGTCGGAAAGGCCCCTGGGAGTCTCTCTCGGCCAGCTCTCCTCCTAGCAACAGTTTTAGGAGAGGCTGGGAGTAGGGTTCCAGCCATCCGCTTATCCTGCCTTCTCCACGCAGCCAGTGAGCTTGGCCTGCGGGGAGATGGAAGCCACATTTATCCCGCCGGGCCTCTGTGAGCTCACTGTCTAGGCATCCACAGCTCCTGACCCCAAACCCACATGTCCTTGAGAGGCATGGGAAATAGGGTGACCCTGGAGGCTTAGTTGGAGGGGAACAGGGCCCCCCTGCCAGCTCTGTGGCCATCCCATCCCAACTTTCCAGGGTCCCTGTTTTTGGGCAGCCCTCTGCACCACCCCTGCCCTTGCTGACTCAGGCAGGAAACCAGCTGAGGCAGTTTCGCTTCCTGGTTCTGATGCAGCCCCTCTGGCCTGCCCAACTGGCAAGATTTACTTCTTTCTTTTTTTCCCCTTTGGAACACAGGTTCACGGGCTAAGCATCAGGGCCCCGCTAGGAGAAGTGGGCACTCAGGCGGAGGGGGATGGTGGAAGCAGGAGTGGAAAGGCTGAAATGTGTCTGAAAAGCCGCATCTAGTGACTTCCCTGGCCCTGTGGAGAGGGCCAGGGTGACAAGCAAGAGAGGACAGGCTGAGTGGAGAGTCTTGCTCTCCACTCTTTGGACAAAGGCAGCTCTCACAGCCCTCAGGCTCCAGAATTCTCCAGACCGAGGGAGTGGTGTTAGGATCACCATTTAATAGATGGGCAAACAGAGGCTCAGAGAGGTGACAGGACTTACTGAGGATCACACAGTCAGGAAGTGGCAGAAATTGGCACTGCCTTCAAGGTATCGGTATCTTCCAGAGTCTGGGCCTCTTGGTTTCAGCACCAATGGTGGGCTTTCGTGGAAAGGTGGGTGGAAGGAACGAGCATAGAGGGAAAAGTCATGCAGGGCACTGAGGCTATTTGGGGAGGCCGAGGGGGTGTGGTGAAGGGGGAACAAGTGGGTTGACATTCCAGACCTCATACCTGTTGCGCCTGAATGCCTTTCTTCGCCCCTGGGGTCCTCCTCAAAAGAGCTGGCGTCAGAGGGACAAAGGGAGCCGGTTTACAGGAGTCCCTGGCTCGCCTGGGCGCCGCAGGCCTCAGTGGGGTTGGTCCGGGTTCCAGGTGCCTCCTGGTGGCCCAGGGAGGCGCCAGAAGACAGTTGGAGCCCACCGTGTCCCAGTCCTCGCTCTTCTGAGATTCCAGACAAAGGTTAACAAATACTTTCCGCAAGAGAGAGAAACCATGATTTCTTTATGCGTCCATAGACGCATAAAGATGGACACGGGTTAATATTTTAATTGAACTCATGTGGGAACCAGGCAGATGTTACACGCAGCTCAGAGAGTCTGGAGAACAGGCACTTTCACATCATCAGACTATTTGCGCAAATAAACGTACAGATGGGGGCAAATTGTTTTTTTCTGTAAGGGAGGAGGGTTGTCAAAGAAACCTCCTCGGCTGGCCGGGATGGAATTTGCATGTCTACAGATAAGTGGTTTTATATTGCTATCAGTTGCTTACAATTTACAGAGCTGAGAGTTCAAAGACAATGCTATGAATCAGATAACCCGGAAGGGCGTGCTGTATAGAGATGATGCACTGAATAATCAGAACTGATTCATTGAAATGCAAAATTTTCCTCGCAAAAAAGGGAAATAATTCGTGACTTCCTTCATTCAACGAACACCTGTTCGTTAAGCACCTCCTGCGCACTGTCCTAGGTGTTGGAGACACAGCAGTGAACAAAGACCCAGAGAAAAATCTAGAGCCGTGTGCTCGGGGTGGGGGTGTGGGAGGGCAGAGGAAGGCTCTGTGAGGAGACATCCGGGAGGGGGAGGGAACCGCAGCAGGAGGCAGGACAGAGAGGAGGCGGGGGTTTGTAGCGGACAGCCTTGGCGGGCTTTCCCGGTTTTCTGCTTTCCCCACTAGGATGCCAGTTCTCCGCTCTCCCTCGCTGAGGCTGGCATGGAGCAGGTGTACAATCAATGCCCAGTGGGCAGAGCGGCTCCATCTCAAAAGACAGAAGCCACTCGCTGCCTGCTTAGGGGAGACACCGCTGTGCTGTGGGCAGATGGCGGGGGCGCTGGAGTTGCCGGAGTGGGGCTCAAGGAAGGGCGTGTGGGGGTGCGTTGCACCCCTGAACGCAGCCCTGCCCTCCTGTCCTCCAGCTCCCCTTCCCCCATGCCCGCCCCCGCTGAAACCCGAGCATTGGGCCTGGGGAAACCCCAAGCTAGTCTTTCCATCAATTTGGGCTCTGCTGCCACAAGTTCTGGTATTTCAAAATGTAAATTCACATTTTTTTGTGTGTGAAATTGCTCACTGTATGTATAAAACCCATCATTTAAAAAGCATACAGTTTAAGGGCGCCTGGGTGGCTCAGTGGGTTGAGCGTCTGACTCTTGATTTCAGCTCAGGTCATGATCTCAGGGGCTTGGGCTTGAGCCCCTGGTGGGGCCCCAACCTTGGTGGGGTCTGCTTGGGATTCTCACTCCCTCTGCCCCACCCCTGTGCGCTCTAAAATAAATCTTAAAAAAAAAAAAGTGTACAGTTCAGTGACATTCAGTATTTACACTGTTTTGCAACCACTATGTCTACTTCCAAAACTCTTACTCCAAAAGATGACCCCAGGGGCGCCTGGGTAGCTCAGTCATTAAGTGTCTGCCTTTGGCTCAGGTTGTGATCCCAGGATCCTGGGATTGAACCCCAGCAGGGAGCCTACTTCTCCCTTTCCTGCTCCTGCTCCCCCTGCTTGTGTTTCCTCTCTAGCTGTCTCTGTCAAATAAATAAAACCTTAAAAAAAAAAAAAGAAGAAAAAGATGACCCCAGCATCCATTGGCAATCCCCCCATCAACCATGGACCCCTCCCCAATCAGGGTCTGGTCTCTGGATTTGTCTGTTCCAGACATTTCACATCAATGGAATCCTACAGCCGGTGGCCTTTTGTGGCCGGCTTCTTTCATTTAGCACATATTCCGGGGCATCCACGTCGTAGCACGTGAGCACTTCTTACCTCTTTACGGCGGAAGCGTAGTCCTCGTACAGATACACATGCTACCCACTGTCTGTTGCGGGCTACCTGGGTTGTCCCTAGCTTTAGGTGACCGTCACTAACACTGCTGTGAACACTCACGTACGAGCTGTTGGCCAAGTCTCTGTTCTCAGTCCTTCTGGGCACATGCCTCGGAGTGGAATGGCTGGGGCAGGCGGTAATTCTAGGCTAAACGTACTGAGGAGCCACCAAACTGCTTTCCATAGCGGTTGTCCCCTACCTTGCAGAAAAATTTTGGTAGTTCAGAAATTTTGGACCACCGTTTGGGACCCAGAAACGCCAACTGCCGTGGGTTTGCTGGGTGGGGGCCAGTCACTCCCAGGCGCCGCCACCTCCCCCAAGGCAGCAGCTCAGTGTCACCCTGCTGTGGCCTAGTTCCTGGGCCGTGACCCGCTCCCCACACCCCAGCAGGGGGAGGGCAGGAAGGCTGTTGGCTTCTTGGCTGATTACAGGCACGTTCCAGTCTGGCAGACCACCACCGAGGAATGATGGAGGGTCCCGGGAGGAGCAGGAAAGAGTTTCGGTCTGAAAGCAACAATGGCTGGTCTGCGGGGAGCGGGGACCCCGCTAGTGGCTGTGCAAACCTCTGCTCTGTACTGCCGACAACATGACCTAACCAGGGCATCACAGAGATGCCGTGGAAAACACTCGAACAGTGCCTGGACCACTGGTGGTATTACATAAATACAAGCTGTTAGGGCTTTCAAGATCAAGGTGGCCCCGAGCAGTTCCCAAGTGCATTCTGGTTGGACTGGCACTAAGACCCTCCCAGGTGGCGTCAGCATCTGGCCTATGGATGGAAGAGTGGCTCCCTAAGATGCCTGGCTTGTCTCGGGTAGAGGTGGTGACGTGGGCATGCCTGCGGATGGTGTGCAGGCACGTGAGGAGGTTGGGTTGGTGGGAGTCACCCAGGGCGGGAGGGGCGAAGGTGCAGAAGCCCACTGCTCCTTCCCTGGGCACATGGCTGGTCTCTGGTGGAAACTGATGGGACTAACCTAATTGGGGCACCTGGCCCCTAGCCCCAGTGCTGGCCCACTCCCAGGAGCACGGGAACGCAGCAGGAATCACAGTCAGGTTTATTACAGTGGGTTAAACCAGTGGAGATAAGACCGGAGGAGGGGACACAGGAAGGTGGTCAACATTTCCTTCCCTTCTGGAGTCCTTGGCACCCTGGGAAGCTGACCAGTGCACTCCAGATCTGCTGATCACCTGCTCATGGGCCAGGCCCCCAATGAAATTTGAGGTACACATGACCCAAGGCTCTGGGGAGCCCGGCTCCTCCTTGCAGTGCTGCTTGTGGGCTCCCCTGCACCAGACTAAGCATGGAGGCTGTGGCGTTGGCCTCCAATGGACTGGTGTCCTTAGGAAGGTGTCTTGGTGGAGGAGGAAGAGGCTGCCTCCTTCTTGGCAGAGGCCTTCACCAGTGCCAGCTTCTTGGGCAGGCTGCTGCTGGCTTTCATTACCACGTCATGTTCGATCTTCTTCCGGATCCCGACCTCCAGGTCCTGCGGGGGGGCAACCACAGGGCAATGAGGCTGGGACCTGAGATGGAAGAGAGCGCCTGACCCGTCGCTCTCTCTCTGGCAAGAGTGCACAGGGGGCTGGATGAGCGACTCCCCCCGCAACAGCACCTGAGGGTCTGGGGTTTAAGTGCTGCTTTTGCCCTGCACTCTTTGGGGGTATTACACAGAAAAAATCCTGTTCTTGTCTCTGGACTTCAGCCTCTAAACCTCTGCTCAGCCCCATTTTACAGATGAAGAAACGGGTTCCTGCAGTGAGGAGGCACTTGCTCAGGCTTCCCCCAAAACAGGTGAGGGATGGAAGAAGACTGGAGCCCTGCATGCCCAGAGCCTTCGGTCTCAGCTTCCAGGCAGCATTCCCCCCGGGCCCACGTCATCTCCACCTGGCAGATGGGGGAACTGGGCCTCTGAGACACAGAGATGTGAGCAAGCAAAGGCATAGGGGTTTGGGTCCAAAAGTGGTAGTTTAATCCTATTTCCCAAACCGCACTGTCCTGTCTTCCTACTTCCAACCACTATGACCACCATTACTGTCACATACTTGGGTGCAGGGGACACAACAGCAAACAAACAAGAGAAAAAATGTCCGTCCTCTAGGAGCTGGTACTCAGTGTGTGTATGGAGATGACATAAATGCCCATGACCCGCTAGGTTAAAGTGGAGGTAAGCGTTGCTATCCAAGAAAGAACACAGGATAACGAGTGAGGGGTGCGTGTTATTGGGGACGACTGCTCAGAAGCACTGCCTGCAGTCAGACTAGGCTGAGAAAGGGAACCGTGTGGATTTCTGGGAGAAGAATCTGGGCAGAGGAAACAGCTAGTGCCAACGCGCTAAGGTGGGATAAGAACAGTTAAGGGGGGGACACCTGGGTGGCTCAGTGGGTTAAAGCCTCTGCCTTCGGCTCAGGTCATGATCTCAGGGTCCTGGGATCGAGGCCCGCATCCTCTCTGCCTACTTGTGATCTCTCTCTGTCAAATAAATAAAATCTTAAAAAAAAAAAAAAAAAAGAACATTTAAGAGACCAGTGAGCAGGGGAAGAGTGGGAGGACAGGGAGGTGACAAGGTTAGATCATGCAGGGCCCTGTTGGCCATAGAGAGGATTTGGGTTTTCTTGAGATGGGTTGGGAGACACTGAAGGCTCTGTGCAGAGGACCAGACTTGGGTGCTCTCTGGCACCCTCTGGCTGCTGTGGGAGGAGGCAGGGGTTCAGGGAGATGTCACTACACTGGTCCAGGTGGTAGTTGATGGGATGGGACCAGGTAGGGGGGAAATGGGTGGATTCTAGATTAAAACCAAAAGCAAAAAGGATGAGATTAGACCCAGAAGTGAGAGAAGGAGGGAATCATGGATGATCTGGAAGGACAGAGTCTTCCTGAATCAAGATGGTGGCAGGGTCACTTCAGGGAAGGAGAGGAGAGGATCAGGAGTTTGGTTTTGGACATGCTGAATTTGAGAGGCCCATGTCACAGCCAGCCTCCTGCTGCCAGATGGAGGTAAGCTGACTGCTGGGTACCCAGGTCTCAGAAAACCGAGGCTCTGGGGAAACTAAACAATTTGCTCAAGATTACACATTAGTTAGCGTGGAGTACAATTTGAACTCAAATCTGACTCCAGTAAAACCAGTTTCAAATCTCTTTAAACTTCTTTATAAACTCAACCCTACCCACCTATATAAAGAAGCTGCATTTAAACACAACCACAAAAATGACAACCAACGCAGTTAACGTTCACTTGTGTCCTGTGCTGCTCTCCGTGCTTTACAAGTGCCCCATGGCATTAAATCCTTACAACTCTGGGAGAAAGGTGCTATTTACTATGACCATTTTACAAGTTAAGAGACTCAGGGTGACGAAATACTAGTTGTTGGGGTGCCTGGGTGGCTCAGTCGTTGGGCGTCTGCCTTCCGCTCGGGTCATGATCCCGGGGTCCTGGGATCGAGACCCGCGTCGGGCTCCCTGCTCGGCGGGAGGCCTGGTTCTCCCTCTCCCACTTCCCCCTGCTTGCATTCCCTCTCTCGCTGTCTATCAAATAAATAAATAAAATCTTAAAAAAAAATACTAGCCGTTGATGGAGCTGCGACAGCACGGAGCACTGCCTTTCTGCAAAGCTGGGGTTTCGACTTTGCCACGCCACCCTCCCATCCCGACTTCTATCAAACGTAACAGCGAGAACAGCTAACGTGCGTCTAACACGTTCTGCGTCAGGCCTTGCTCCTCGAGGCCCGCTGAATGCGGTATGTGATGCCGTGACACACGGGTCTACACGGAGACTCGGAGAGCCGAGTTCTCCACGCTCCTCCGCCGGGTGCAGGCACCAGCCTCCGCCCCTCACCCGCCTCCAGACTCGTTCCCTCGCCGCTCGCGCGCCCCCACTCACCTTCTTGAGCTTTTGCTGCTGCACGACGCGCGCCTTCTTGGGGGCGATCACACGACCTGGGAAGAGACGCAGTCGCGTGAGGCTGGGGAGCTCCAGGCCCTCCTCGCCCCCCAGACCCATGACAGCTCCTCACCACCCTTCCTCGGGCCCCGGTTCCGCTCTGACGCCGCTGCCGCTGCTTTGCTCTTCCCCGGTTTCCGCGCCTGGAACTTGCGCTGTCCCTGCGCCATGATCTGGCATGCGCCGGAAAAGGCGGGGCTGTAAGCAATTGCAGCCGGAAGGCGCGGGGCACGATGGGATACAGTGGGGCCGCAGGGCGCAAAGGCTCACGGGACACAACGTGGCAAAGCATTAAGGAGACAGGAACCCACTGGAGCTGATCGCACGTAAACCTTCGCCACAACTTCCAAGTCAAGGTTATAATGGTAAGATAACATTTACTGAGCGCTCATTTGTTTTGTAAAGCTTAGCTTTATGCCCTTCGTACATACAATGCAGTCTAGGACCAGGGTGAGGTGATTGAGGCACTCACCGGTGCAAACTTTAAGGGTGCCTAAAATTCAGTAATTGATAAGAGTATTCTCAACATTTAAAAATAAAATTTTAGGGGTGCCTGGGTGGCTCAGCGGCTGCCTTTGGCTCAGGTCATGATCCCAGGGTCCTGGGATGGAGCCCCACGTCGGGTTCCCCGCTCCACGGGGAGCCTGTTTCTCCCTCTCCCACTCCATCTGCTTGTGTTCTCTCTCTTGCTGTGTATCTCTCCGTCAAATAAATAAATTCTTTAAAAAATAAAATCTTTTATAAAATAACATTTTAGGGGTGCCTAGCTGCCTCAGTCAGTGGAGCATGTGACTCTTGGTCTTGGGGTTGTCAGTTTGAGCCACAGTGTTAGGTGTAGAGATTACTTAAAAAAAAAAAAAAAAAGAATCGGACGTGCCTGGGTGGCTAGTTGGTTAAGTGTTCAACTCTCGATTTCAGCTCAGGTCATGATCTCAGGGTCGTGAGATCTAGCCTCACATCGAGCTCCATGCTGAGCATGGATTCTGCTGGGGATTCTTTCTCTCCCTCTCTCTCTCTGCCTTGACCCCAAACTTGTGCTGTCACTCTCTTTCTCTAGAAAAAATAAAATAAAAAATATTTCACGAAGCTATTATTTGATTACTGAGCTTTTTGGTGTCCCCTTTAAAATTCTGTACCCCAAGGACCGCCCTAGTTCTAGCCCTGAAGCACCCTAAGAGGGCAGTGCTAATATTGTCCCATTATATACATATTTTTAAATATTTTATGTACATATTTATTTGACAGAGAGAGACATAACGAGAGGGGGAACACAAGCAGGGGGAGTGGGAGAGGGAAAAGCAGGCCTCCTGCCGAGCAGGGAGACTATCACAGGACTCCATCCCAGAACTCTGGGATCATGACCTGAGCCGAAGGCAGATGCTTAACGACTGAGCCACCCAGGCACCCCTTGTCCCCATTTTATAAATGAGAATACCAAGGCATGGAGAGGTGAAGTGACTTGGCCATGATCACACTGTACAGTAAGGGGCTGAGCTGGGTCTTGAACTCAGGCAGGCTGGCTCCAGTTACAGGGCTCTTAAGAGCCATGCAAAGGCCCCGTGTGCTCTCCCTGCTCTAGGAAGAAGGGTGGTTGGGGGAAGAAGGTCAGTTTGGGGGCAAGCCATTCAATAAGTTTATTACAAAACCTAAGGGAACGGGGGCAGGATATGGAGAGTCAGGTTGGTTACTTCCGGGGTCCATCTAGGGTCCCTACCCTCAGGAGACGGTGGTGCTTAGGGCCACTCGGAGCTCCTCAGGAGCAAAGACCCCGAGCTCTGTGATGATGCCGCCGGTGATGAGCTCGTGGGGGGTGACATCGAAGGCAGGATTCCAAACCCCAATGCCTGCAGGAGAGAAAGGGGAGGCAAGAAGGCAGGTTGTGGCTCTATGAAAGTTCTCAAGCTCTTGTCACCTGTCTCCCCCAGGTGGTTCATGAGTTGGGGAATCCTTGAGAATCTGGGAGTGCCTACTCTCTAAGTGCATGAAGGCATTACATGGGGCTTTAGCACCCACTATCAAGTTTAGACCCTGCTCCCCACCATTCCTGGGCTGTCACTGTCCAAGAAGGCTTAGAAGGCTTAGCGATATCTACCCCACTTTTGCTGGCTCCAAGGGTCTCTGTAAGAAGCTCTAAGAACCCACCTCAGAGCCTTTACACAGGCAAGTCCCCCTCTGCCTCTAGTAGGCACGTGACCCACGGTTTCATTTCCTTCAGGTCTTTGCTCAAACGTCCCCTTCCTGGGGAGGACTTCTCCAATCACTGTCTAAACCTCCCTGCACAGACACTTCCCATGCCCTTCTCCACCTTGTTCATTTCTCCTGCCATCACACCCGCTTCTAACATAAATGGTGGTTTTGTTATTTATTTGCTGTCTGTCTCCCCCACTGGATTGTCAGCTCTGCACGTGCCGAGACATTTACATCTTTTTCACTCCTGTATCCCCAGCGCCCTAGCACAGCACCGAGCATTGGCCAGGTACTCAAAAGTATTTGCTGAATGAGTAACAACCTTTTACACAAGAGGCTGCAAACTGGTGGCCTCTAACAGTTTTCTCTGCTCACAGTGATTTTGGCCAGTGCTCTCATGCCACCAGGAGAGCAAGGGCACCAAACAAACGAAGGAAAAAAATTTAGAGAATTAACGTATCTATTTTTAAAACGCTATAAGGAATTGGAGCACAAAACATCAGAATGTTAGGACTTCCCTCAGCTTAGTTGTATAGTGTCATTTTTACCTTGGCTCCATACTTGGTGGCCCCACAGTATTTTCAGCACTTAGGGATCTTAACTTAACTTTTTATAAAAGATTTTCAATCAGAACTGTTACTATCTAATGAGCTCTAAGCAAGCGTCAGGCACTGTCCTCCACGTCACGTGGGTGAATTCACTGACCGCCCTGGGCTTTGTGAGCTGGGTGGTGGTAAGAGCTCATCTTACAGATGTGACCACCGGGGCCCTGGGGGATGAGGGAAGTCAGGCATCTTGGGCATGGCAGCCGGGCGGCGTGGGGAAACTGAGAACATCAGTGTCTCTCCATAGGCACGAGACGAGGCAGTATCCTTACTTCTTCTTAAAGGGAGGAAAACCCAGATGGACAAGAGCAGGACGATTTGCCCTAAATCTCCTAACTCATTAGTTGTATCCTCTGACCTTGAATCTGACCTTTAAGATGCTTCTATTCGCTAAGAAATGGCTGGAAGGAGCTGTTTATGCCCCAGAAAGCTCGTTCTATCCTAGATCCACCAGCCCCCGTGAAGGGGCCATGGTGCCTAAAGGGAGGTGCCCAGGCGCTATGGTGACCCCCTTTAAGGGGGTCAGCTTACCGGGGGCTGCAATCCTGACCCCGTTGACATCGGTCAGCTCCTGCCCTGGGCGCTCCTCAATGACGATCTCTTTGCCCGTCTCCAGATGGAGGTCACAGGAGGAGCTGGGGGCAGCCACGTAGAAGGGGATGCCGTGGTGCTTGGCGGTGATGGCCAGCTGGTAGGTGCCCACCTTGTTGGCTGTGTCACCGTTGGCAACCACGCGGTCGGCTCCCACGACGACAGCTGGGGGGCAAGATGCTGGGGGTCATAACCCAGCCCTGCACGCCTGGAGCCCTGCCCACTGGAGCCGCGCCTGCTGACCTGACACTCCCCGGTGGGCCATGGCAGCGGCCACCATGCTGTCGGCAATGAGGGTGGCGGGGATCTGCTCGTACACCAGCTCGAAGGCGGTCAGCCGGGCTCCCTGGTTGTAGGGCCGGGTCTCCGTGCAGAAGGCATGATCCAGACGACCCAGCATGTGCAGTGAACGGATCACACCTGTGGGGCCCGGCCCAGCCGGACGTCAGGATGAGACGGAAAGCGACACACGGGCAGGGTGGCTCGCTGTTTTGAAGCACAGCACAGGGGCACCTGGGTGGCTCAGTTGGTTGAGTGTCTGACCCTTGATTTTGGCTCAGGTTGTGATCTCAGGGTTGTGGGACTGAGCCCTGTGTCGGGCTCCATGCTGAGCAGGGAGCCTGCTTGGGATTTTCTCTCTCTCTCTCAGAATAAATAAATAAAATATCAGTGGTGCCTGGGTGGCTCAGTCGTTAAGCAGCTGCCTTCAGCTCGGGTCATGATCCCAGGGTCCTGGGATCAAGTCCCGCATCGGGCTCCCTGCTCTGTGGGGAGCCTGCTTCTCCCTCTCCCCCTGCTAGTATTCCCTCTCTCACTGTGTCTCTCTCTGTCAAATAAATAAATAAAATCTTAAAAAAAAAAAAAAATCAGCACGGCTCACCAAAGGCTCACCAGACACACTCCCACCCCCAGGCCCCTGCAGTGGCTGTTCCTATGCCAAGTACGTGGGTGCTCAGAGAACACCTTCTTGGTGAGGCCTTCCCTGATCCCTCGATCTCCCAAAGCAAACCCTACACCTCTGACCTCTTCCCAGCTCTTTCTTTTTAGTACTTAACACCTGTGAACACAGCACACACATTTTTTGATTGGTTGTGTTTGTTTCTCCTACTTTCCTCTTCCTCGGGGCAGAGATTTTGTTCACTGTATTCACTGGTGGGTCCCCGGTGCCCAGACTGTGCCTGGCACACACATGCTTAGTAAGTGCTGAGTGAATAGAGGAATGCATGTATTTAGGAATTGGTGGGGCACCCTGGTTCTTAATTGATGTTTGTTGAGAGAATAAATTAGTGTCTTGCCATCAAGGCCTCAGTCCCCAGGCACAAAGGCAGGGCTATCCCAATCTTTCTTTTGGGGGGCCCCCCTCCCTTCTCAGCCCTTGCATCCTGCCCATTCTCTAGGCACGTGGTTTGGCCTGGATCCACTGGCTGATTGATCCTGGAAAGACAAGTGACCCCATCAAAGCCCCTGAGATACGAGGAGCCTTTTCTGGCACTGTAAGCATAGAGACCTTTGACTCTTCATGATCTGAACCCTAGCAGCCTCCCTGCTGACCTGTGGAGCATGAGAATGATGCCGCCCTGGAGGGCAGAATTTAGGAACAGGGAAAGATGGATCCTGATGCCACTATGTGATGCCTGGATCCAGCCATACCTGAAGGCGACACCCTAAGCACTTGTATACAAGAGTAAATTCACATCTTTTTGCCGGGTAAAGTGGTTAGGGTTTCTTTCTCTAACACCCAAAAAGGGCCCTTCCCCATTCCCATGGATGCCCACTCACCCAAAGCTGTACCATAGCCAGCAGTAGCCAATGCACCAGTGTTACAGTGGGTCAGCACGGTCACCTTGCCGCCCCCAGGAGCTACCCGCTCCAGGAGGTGGCGGGCTCCTAGGTCCCCGATGCTCCGATTGTCCTTGAGGTCTTTCTCCAGCATGTCCTCAGCACAGCGGATCACTCTGGGGCCGACAAGGGGCTCTCAGCACCAGCCACCAGGCCCTGGGGCCCAGGCTAGCCCCTCCTCCCTGGCCAAAGATACTGTGCAGAAGCCCTCTTGCTCAAAGCCTCCAGGCTGTGGGACCTACAGTCTCTTGCCATTGTCGCCTGTCACACCATCTGCCCACCACACAACACGTTTACCTCATGTGTGTGGGAGAGCACTGCAATGAATAGGACAACAATCTCTGCCCCTGAGGAGCTCACAGTAGGGCGGGGGAGGCAGGCAGTGAGGTTAATGAAGAGAAGAAGGCAGGAGAATCAGGACAGTGCACAGGAGATGAGCTGTGTTACATGAGGGGGTGGGGAAGGCACAAATCTGAAACCTGATGGAGCCTTAGCTCTGTGCCTAGCCAGCCTGCAGAATAGCACGTGCAAAGGCCCTGAGCCAGGAGTAAGCTTGGTGGGGTCAAGGAACATGGAGGGTAACTACGGAGCTGCAGCAGAGCAGAGTGGAAAAACATAAGGGCAGGGAGGGGATCAGAACAAGAAACAAAATTCCTCAAAAGCAGAAACCAGGAGAATGAAATGGCTCTGAAAAGGATCTCTAAGGCAGATGGGGCTGGGGGTGTTCTGGGGAGACAGAGTCACTGGATTGAGTGCAAGGACCTTGGGACCCAGCTTCTCGGGGGTGGACTCTTGGTCCTGCTTGTGTGGCCTTGGACTAATATGCCGTGCCTCAGTTTCCCTATGTGTAAAACGGGTCGGTCTCGAAGAAATGAGTTACCAGCCTCTACGCAAAGCAGCGACTGGCACAAGGTCCCCCCTACCTCTCCCGGACCGCCTCCTCCGTGGCGCCCTCGCGCTCGGCCTCCAGGGCTGCGGTCTCGACCAGGTGGCGGGCAGCGCGGGCCATGTTGACGGCGGTGGGCCGGGCGGTGACCAGGAAGCTCAGCGCGTCGCGCACGAAAGCCACCAGCGCGGCGAGTCCCGGGCCCCCCGCGCCCGCCTGCAGCTCCACGGCGAGGCTGAGGCAGCCCACGAGCGCGATGGCCGGGGCGCCGCGCACCTGGCGGGGGGGATCCTGGCGTCAGGGGGGGCGCCCCCTCCCACCCCGGCCCCGCCGCTCCGCCGCGTGGCCCCACCTTCATGGCGCGGATGGCCTCCCAGGCCTGGCGCACCGAGCCCACTGCCTCGTAGCGGCTGTGCTGGGGCAGGAGCAGCTGGTCGAGGATCTCCAGCGAGCCCCGGGAGTAGCGGATCGCCTCCAGAGACATACTGTCAGCGCCCCGCTCCCGGCCGCCCAGGAAGGACTGGAGGTCGGGGCGGCCAGCGCACCCGGGACACGCCTGGAACGCGCGGAGGGGGCGGGACTGACGCCCCCGCCCCCGGCGGCGCATGCGCACAGTACATCCGCACGACCTGCGGCCCACGCGACTAATCCCACCTAACTTTCCCGGTTGAGTCTGGGCAGTTAGTCGCCTCCTGGAAACCACTGATGGTACCGTTTATGGGGCAACTACTGGATTTGGGGCCTTGGGTTTAGGCGGCCAGAATTAGGGCCTCACAGCATGATCCCCCAAGTCACCCTTAGGCGCCTGACTTTGGCCAGAACGAGGACTGAGGGTGGTCTCAAGTAGAGAAAGGACCGAATTGAGGGATTCCAGACTAAGGGGTCTTACTGTTGCCCTGAAACCTTCCGATCCCGGCAGGGAGCAAAGGCTGGTGGGCTGGGGACAGCCACTGGGGCCACCATCTCCCCCCGAGGGTCAAGGCCAAGTAAGAATTTGGCCGGAACCTCAGCCCGGAGAGGGCGGTGTGTCTGGTTCCCCACCGTATCCCCAGGGCCGACATTAATGCAGGGCACACTGCAAATAGCCCACCAATATTTGTTAATCTTCCTTTTCCGCGGTTTAGGGGGAGATGGCAGGCTGGGTGGATGGCCTGCTGTTTCTGGGCCATTTTCTGCTCAGTTTACCAGTCCCTTCAAAAGATGCATCATTGGTAGGGAGGGCGGGGCGGGGGGGGCTCTTTCAGGACCTTCCAAGGCATCCCCACAGGCTGAGGATAACAAACCCCACGCTTGCATACTCCAGGCCCGGCCCGGTGGTTCCCTTTCCACCCTTCACACTCAGCCTGTGCTGCCTCCTCTGGGAAGTTGGCTCTGACTGCAGACCAGCCTGAGCCACCACCTTGAGTGCCCGAAGCTCAGTCGGGTGGGGGACAGCCACCCTGGGGCCCGGCTAGCAACCTGAGGCAGGAACAAAGAAGCAGGGCTTTAATGTTGGGCTGTTGTCCCACAAGGCACACACACCCTCTCCAGGACTAAATAAATAAGTCACCACTGCGGGAAGGCGAGGTCTGGTGGGCAAGCAGGGCTGCAGTCTGACGGGCCTCCTGGGCGTGTCGCAGCCTCTGGAGCGGGTCCGGTCCCCAGAACTGCTCACTCGCTCTCTGAGTCGGAGTAATCAGCCACAAGAGAGGAGCTGAGGGTGCACGAGTGTGGCGTGTCCTCCTGAGAGGAGCCTGGCGGGGACCTGGGCCTGTCCTGACATTTCCCCTCCTGCCCCCGAGGCCCCCTGCTCTGGGGGGTCTCAGCTGTCTCCGGAGAGCAGTCTCGGGGGGATGTGGGCTCGTCCTGGGTGTTCCCCTCTGGCACCCATGGCTCCCCAGACTTGGGGGTCTCCGCTGCGTGCTGGGGGCTCTCTGAGACGTCCCGGGAGCGCCGCCGCACGATGCCCAGGTCCCCTACGGTGATGGGGGAGCAGGCCAGTGCTGATCTGCGGTTCTGGGCCAGCTTCTTCAGGACGCTGCCGGCTTTGCTGCTGCTGCTGCTGCTGCTGCTGCTGGCGGGTCCCGGGGTGGAGGGGAACCAGGAGCGGCTGATGATCTCTGTCCGCTTGAGTTTCTGCTTGTCCTCGTAGGCTGGGGGGTTGAGAGGGAAGAGGGGGAAGGAGGTCCAAAGCTGCCCTCTGCCCTGGCCTGCCACGGCCCACTTGTGGCTGGGGAAACCCACCCAGTCCCCCAGGCCCGCTGGCTCCCCACGCACAGTCCAGGGTGTGGAACTTGAGCAGGGCGGCCAGCCTGCGGTCGTCCTCTGTCTCGGGCACCAGTGGGATGGCCAGGCTCGCCTTGGCCTGCAGCGCCTGGTCCCTCTCCTCCTCCTCCTGCATGGCTTTTTTCTTTTCCTGTGTGGTGGGGGACAGGGTGAGGGGAAGGTATGGTGGGTGTCAAAGACCTGCCTCTTCCTTGCCCGCTGACCTGGGCTGTGTCCCTCCACTCAGCTTCCTCAGCTTCAAGCTCGTTAGAGGAAAGGGCCTCCCACAGGGCCTGGGACACAGAAGTCACTCAGCGAGTGTGAGCTGCAAGCGTCACTGACACGCATGCTGTTCAGTCCTCTGCTCGTTCAATCCAGGAATATTTACAGAATGGCCAGCTTGTTCCAGGGCTTGTTCTAGGCACTGGGGACGTGGCAGGGAGCAGACACAAACCCTTGCCCTCAGGGGGCTGACGTCCTAGTGGGTGAGAGACACAAGTGGCAAGGAGAAAAAGAATGCGGGGAAGGGGGTAGGGAGCAAGGGGTTCAACTGTAAATATGGTGCAGGAGGGAGGGAGGGTAAGGCAAGGTCTCCCGGAGAAGGTCACATTTGAGAAAAGACACCTAAGTGAAGGAGTCATGTGCATATCTGGTGGAAAAGTGTTCCAAGGTAGAGGGAACAGCCTGTGCCAAGGCCCAGAAGCAGAAGGGTGCTTGGAGGAACAGTGAGGAGGCCAGTGTGGCCGGAACAAAGTGAGTGAGGGGAAGGTGGAGATAGTGGGGTGGGGAGGTGGGATCATGCGGGCTATGGGCCATGGGGAGGACTTTGGCCTCCATTTTAAGTGGGAGCCATGGAGAATTCTAAGCAAAGAGATGTGAAATGACCCAAGTATTCACAGGTGCCTCCTGGTGGCCATGTGGGGAACAGACACTGGGGGGGAGGGCCGGAGGGAAGGAGCCTAGAGACCAGGACAGAGAGACTTGTGCTGGTCCAGGCAGGGGATGGTGGGGGCTGTGGGAGTGGTCAGACCCTGAAAAATTTGCCAACAGGAGACAGACGTGAGGGGGAGTCAAGGTTGACTCTAGGTTTTGGGGCCTGAGTCCCTGGAAAAACAGGGATGCCTCCATTGCTGAGAAGGGGAAGATGTGGGTGGGTGGCCTAGGGACAGATGGGGGCTTGTTGGGGTGTTACATTTGAGGGTCCTTTACACCTCATGGGGAGACGCCCCAAAGGCAGGGGACATATAGCTTAGGGCAAAGGCCCGGCTGGAAGCATATGTTTTCAGCAACAAATAATTAGTAAGAAAACTAGCAGTTTTACTCCTAATGATGACCACAGAATGATCAGGAAAGAAAGCAGGAACAGGAGCTGTAGGATGGTGACAGTTGGTGGCCCATGGGAGTTGCTGGGGAAGCTCCTGCCTGCCTGGGGGGCACAAGGGAGCCCACAAAGGGAGGGAAGAGGGAAGGTTCTCACGTCCTGCAGGATTCTCCAGTGACCCGCCGGATGCCCGAGAGGGTGAAAAATCCATTCATGGTACACTCATCGGACCCTGGGCCCCGACTCCCTGGGACGTGGCTCCACCTAGTATCTTTGGAATGACTTCAGAAGTCACTGTGCGGACAGCAGGGCCCTGGGGTGTCCTGGTGGTTTGCCCCTGTACCCTCGGCGACTCGCCACACCAGGACAGGGGTCTTGGTCAAGCATTTGTATACTGAAATATGCACGATTACACATCATTGTAGGTGACTTTCCCTTTAACCACAGGGCACTGCAGAGAGGACTGGCGATTATGTGGGGTGGGCTGACGATCTATGGACTTCGTGTGGGGGCAGCTGAGTGGACCCATGAAATGTGTGTTATGAGCTGAGCAGCTGGTGAGTGCCGGGCAAGTGGGGGCTCCCCATGGGTGCCCGGAGGTAGGGACGTGGTCAGATGGGGAAACTGAGGCTCAGGGGGCTAAATGACCCACCTGTAGCTAGGATGTGGTGGGGCGAGGGCTACCCCTGCGTTCTCCCCGTCCAATGTCAGCCCCCACCCCCCACTCACCCGAAACTTCTTCCGCAGCATGCTGTTGAGCGCGAAGTCATCCTTCCAGGCGCTCTGGGCCTCCTGGATGTGGCTCAGGGTGGGGAGGGCCTTCTTGAGTGTGCTCCGGTCGGCCTCGCCGTGCTCCAGGCGGAACATGGCGTCCGTCTCCAGCTTCTGCTTCTTCTCGTGCTCTGCGGTGGCCAGAAGGCAAGGCGGCAGGGCCTTGAGGCTCCTGCTCAGGCTGGGGGGGAGGGGGGGCTGGCCTCAGGGCCCACCCCCTGCACTCACCTGTCGTCAACACCTGCTCGTTGTCCGCCATGTCCCAGCGCTCCTCCTTGCGCTGGGCGCCGCTCACTATCACGTAGTCGCAGTTGGCGGGGTCCGTCTGCATCTCGATGTAGTTGACGCAGAGGTGGCACTTCATCCGGAACCTGGGTGGGCAGAGGGCGGAGGTCAGGACACTGCGGTGGCCCCAGGCCACCCGTCAGCCCTGCCTGCTTCCTTCTGTTCGTGTGCGTCACGTGACAAGTGTTCACTGAGCACCTGCTATCCACCAAGCCTGCATCTGGGGTTAGAGCCGTGGCGGAGACAGACACTGAACTGACAGCCCAGAACTGACCTGCTGTCTGGTCTCTGCTCATTTGTTCGCTCGTGTATCCAACAAACCCTCCTGAGTTAGGCTGCTCTGTGGCAGGCTGGGTGGCAGCTGCTGGGGACACAGCAGGGAGGGACGCCAGCCTGCTCTTGGAGGGACTGACATTCCAGCAGCGGCCACACCGGCAGCAAATGCATGAGCAACCAGTGTCCGGTGGTGAGCGCGGCTTTGGAAAAGGCCTGAGAGGCAGCGTTGGAGCGGAAACCCAAGGAGGGAGAGGGAGCCTTGCAGATGACTGGGGAAGAGTGTTCCAGGCTGAGAGCATTGAGGTGGGGGCCTTCCTGGGGTGTGTGAGGGACCTCGAGGGGGAGACTGGGAAGAGGTGAGGACAGGGAGGGGACTGGGCAGAGCGTGCAAGGCCTTGTGGGCCATGGGGAAGGCTCAGGCTTTTACTCTGAGGAAGGTGGGAGCCATGGAAGGTTCTAGGCAGAGGGATGTACCCTGACTGACAGACCGGGACAGTTTCTAGGAAAGGACTGCAGGGAATGGCCTTCACGGAATGGCTGCCCTTTTAGTCAGATTTCTCTGGAGCCCCCTCGCCCTGCAGCTATGTGACGTGTCCCTCTGAGACAGCCGCCAGGCTGCCTGTACCTGTAGATTGGGGTTGTGTAGTAATTGCCAACCTTCTTCTTTTCTGCATTGTAGCGAACACCTGGGAGGAGAGGGAGAGAATGGAGGCTCAGCATCTTTTCCCTGGGTGGGGGGCAGAAAGGGGTGGAATTCCTCCAGAGATACCTCTGCAGGGCCCTAAAATTCAAGGTGGCAAAGAGCCATCTCCAGGCTCCATGGCAGGTGCTCAAGCCGCAGAGGAGGGTGGGTGGCAGCAGGAGGGTCCAGGTTCAAATCCTGACTCCACCACATTCCAGCTAGGCGACCTTAGGCCGGCTACTTCGGCCCTCTGGGCCTCAGTTTCCCCATCTGTTCAACAGGGAAGACTAGAACGCCTACCACGCAGCGCTGCTGTCAATCTCCGGAGCTAACAGTACACACGGATCACTTAGCACAGGGCCTGGGACGTGGCAAGTGCTCAAGAAGGGTTGGCTTTTATTATTAATGTCTGTGTTTTTTTGTTTTTTCACTAATTAGGTGGTATATACTCTTGATCTGTTTAATCTTGCTCATGGGGTGAAAATAGCTTAAACTACAAAAATAGAGCTTGGGCTGCTGGGTGGTGTGGTCTGAGTTCTCCTTTCCTGGTGGCGGCTTCGGTTCACGGCCCTGAGGGTGACCTGGCTCTGGTGTCAGGCTGTACCGTTTCTGTCGCCTGAGCACCTGATGGCCTTCAGTGCAGATGCCCCGGCTGGGTCTGATCAGGGGGACCTACTGGCGAGGAGGGGGTGTCACTCATCCTCCTCAGTAGTGGGGTGGCCCAGCCCCCCCTTCTGCTCTTCTGTGGCCCCTGTGAGAGGGGGTGGACCCTCGTGCCAAGAGCCACCACGCTCGTTTACAGAGTGAGCTGCTGCTCTGGGCCAGGCGCGGCGTGAAGAGCTGAGGGTCCCTGCATCACAGAGCTGGACACGGAAGCCAGGCGGGTCAAGTCACCGGCCCGTGGTCTCAGAGCTGCGCATCGGACCACAGGCCCATGTCTGTCTGTCCGTCCATTCATCTGTGGCATGGACGGGGTCCAGACCCTAAAGGTAACAGCAGGGGCAGTGGCAGTTTGAGTTTATGAGCCCTCACATGTGCTGTGTACTGCATACTTCGTATTCCACATACGTGGGGAGCTCGTACTACCTGAATTTATGGCTGGGGAAACTGAGGCCCACAAAGACTAAGTTACCCGCTGAGGGTCCCCCGGCCAGGAAGCAGCAGAGCCAGGCCTCCTCACTGCCCTGCAGCGAGGAGCCCACAGCCCACTGGTCACTGGGATGCCTCTCTCCACTCCGATTCCTGAGCAGGGGCCCCCGGTGGGGACGGTCTCCCCCTCAGGGAAGGGGCTCGCCGCCTGCGGGGCTGGGCAGCCGGGGGTGGGAGGGCAGGTGAAGCTCACCCATGCCGATGTGGTTCTTGCAGCCGTCACACCAGATGTTATACGGCATCTCGAACCTACGTGAACAGAAAACGGCGGATCGGCACCGGGCATGTGCTCAGGGAGGACGGAGAGCAGAGGGCGTCCCTGAAGCCAGGCCGCTCCCGTCACCCTGCTCTCCTGCTGGCCCCGTGCGTCTGGGCGAGTCCCCGCTGCTGCGGCCCTGCCTTCATGCCTCACCCCCCGAGCTAAGCCGACTGGAGGGGGGCAGTGGCCCGACCAGAGTTGAGCAGAGTCGCCGTACGGCCCCTGGATCTCTTTTCCGTGGTTCTGTTCGCGACCCGTGATCTGGCCGTCCGTGTGCAGGAGCGACAGGGCTCCTGTTTCAAAATACCACGAAGTGACGTATGACAAGGAAAAGTCAAGACGCTGTCGCGCGAGCTGAGGGCTCTGCGGGTGGTGTGCAGGGCCCAGAAGGCGGGCTCTGGGGCTGTAGCTGCGGGGAGGGGTGTTTCTAGGCGACCTTCAGCTCAGTGCCTCCTGCGGCCATGGATGGTACTCGGATCTTGATTCTTTTTCTGTCGACATTCCCGCCACTCATGACTGTCGCTGGATCCTCTGCTCAGGCCCAAGTCTCACCGCAGAGACTGAGGTTAGAGTCCACGACGCAGAGAAGGGCTCGTCCTTCTAAGGCAACACAGGTTGGCTTCTGCTTCCTGTCGCGCTGACCCACTGGGGCGTGGGCCACAGACCAAAGGAGCCCCCCGAGGGAAGGCCACTGTGCTGGCCTGATGCGGTCATGGCTGGGATTCTTCAGCCTCCCCCTCTCTGTGCCCCTTATGACTTTGGGTGCTTCCTGTCAAGAAGTGGGGTGAATCCCCCCCACCCCCGCAGCATGACTGGCTTTGGGCAATCGATGAGACAGAATGGACAGTGTGCCCGCTCTGGGGCTTGGCCTCAGGAGTCCTTGCATGCCTGTGCTCCCCCCCTTTTGGAACCCGGGCGCTGCCATGTGAACCAGCCCCAGCCAGCCCACTGGAGGAGGAGACACGTGTGGGGCAAAGCCCAGGCGTGCTGGCCCAGCCGGTCCGCAGGCGAGCGAGCCCCGAACAGGTAAGCGAGCCCAGCCTGCGTCAGCCAAGCCCAGGGAAGGCCAGGAGAGGCATCCAGCTGAGCTGCAGAACTGGGAGCAAAACGTAATACATGCTCATCACTTGATGATGTGGCAACAGCAGACCGAGAAGTCGACTTCCCGCTTTCTGGAATTAAGACCCTGTGACTCGAGGCAAAACCTGGGGTGCCAAATTCTCCTAGAGCCCGATGCTGGGTGGTACAAAGTGCAGGGGTCCCCAGGTGGGTTGGGGCCTTACCTGATGATGAGGATGCCCTGTGACAGCTTCCGAGCCCGCTCCCGTAGCGGGTGGCTGTTGTGGTACCGGTTGAGGGAGCCATGCTGTGCAGGGAGGACAAGGACGAGTGGGTTAGCACAGCCAGGCCGGCTCCCCCGGGGCCGAGAGAGGCCGCCTCTCCCGTCCCTCGGCGGGTGTTAACAGCAAACCGGGTCGCGCTGACGGCTGGGGGAAGCAGGCAGAGTTGGATCAGGATTACGGGAGTTTGAACCTTTGCTCTTCCGTTCAGGAGATGAAAGAGCTGTGTGACCCTGGGGAGTGACGTTGCTTTTTGCCTGCCAACCTGTTTCCCCCAGCTGTCAACTGGGGCGGTGACTGTACTCGCCTCTGGTGTTGCAGGCATGATGAGGTGAGGGGACAGCACCGGTCAGCGCTTACTGGGCACTTCACGTGCCTCATCTTGTTTTTTTCATTGTTTGTTTTGTTTTGTTTTTAAAGATTTTATTTATTTATTTGACAGATAGAGAGAGGTCACAAGTAGGCAGAGAGGCAGGCAGAGAGAGAGGAGGGAGCAGGCTCCCTGCTGAGCAGAGAGCCCGATGCGGGGCTCGATCCCAGGACCCTGAGATCATGACCTGAGCTAAGGCAGAGGCTTTAACTCACTGAGCCACCCAGGCGCCCTGTTTTTGTTTTTAAAAAGGTTACTTTAAGATTTTATTTTTAAGCCATCTCTATGCCCAATATGGGGCTCAAACTCAAGATCAAGAGTCACAGCTCTACCGACTGAGCCGGTCAAGTGCCCCGCATCATCTTGTTTCAACCCCTCAGGGATCCCGTGATGTTGGGCCATTTTTTGATTTCCTCCTTTTGACATACGGGGAAACTATGGCACAGCGAGGCCAGTCACGTGCCTGCGATCCCGTAGCTGGGACCATTCGTTCCCAGGCCCTTAAGGAGTGCCTACAGTGTGCGACCACAGCTGTGAACAAGACAGACGGACATCTCCATCCTCAGGCAGATGTTCTAGAGGGGGAGACGGACAATATCCAAATAAATGGATAGAGCGTCAGGGAGTTGTAAGGGCTACAAAGAGAAATAAAGCACTAGGTGATGCGACAGAGAATGAGGTGGTGGTCAGGGAGGCCCTCTGTGGACAGGAGAAGAGATTCCAGGTAGAAGGAACTGCAGAGGAGCTGGAGCTGGGAGGGCGAGGTGGTCTGACACAGAGCGTGTGCCGGACCTCCTCCTGACCTTCGCTGGAAACACGCCAAGCTGGGCCCAGTGTAAAAGGTCACAGATGACACAGCCGTGTTTACCACTGGGAACGAAGACCGCCCTGAGCCCCAGGGGACATGTGCACGGGAGCGAGCCCTCAGGGGCCACCCACGCTCCGCAGCCGTGGCTCTGACTCCATGAGCGGATGACGTGCCGTGCGGCCCCTGCTCTATGGAGCCTCCTTGCTAGTGTGGACGGGGGGAAGGGAATGTGCCCTTACCTTTTCAGGATTGAAATCCGGAGGGTAGTACTTGTTTACACCTTTCCTTTCACCCTGGGAAGCAGAAGAGAGACGTGACTCAGAGAGGGTGTTGTGGAGGAGACCTCGTCATGCAATCTCAAGGGCTGGGGCCTGGATGAAGGAGACCGAGGGACATCCTAGAGAAGCCCTGGGCTCTGAGGGTCTCAATGGAGACTGTGACTTGGGGACTGGCGAGCCACTGCTGTCACTGTGGAAAATTCCACGCGAGTCGGACTCTCCTAAAGCAAGGGTGTTTAGTGTTTTGGGGACCATGACTGACAGCAAGGCCCATCTAACACTGCCACTGAGCCCACTCACGGAATACAGCGAAGCCCAGGGCAGGTTCTGTGAAAGAACGCTTGCCCCCGCTGCACCTTGTTCAGTGCTGGCAGCCGCCCAATAAACTGACCTCATCACCCACCAAAGGAGTGGGTCTCAGACCGAGCTGAACGTTACGTCCCCCTGAGGAGTTTCTAAAACACTGACACCTGGCCCCCCGCCCCAGAAGTTCTCCTGACAGGGGCTGCTTTGAGGTGTGGTGTCGGACACCGGCTTTTAAAAAAGCAGCCTGCAAAACAGGCGTTTGGACGAATCCTTGCGCACACGTGCTCACGGCAGCACTAACCACAACAGGCAAATGGTGGAAACAACTCAAACGGTCACTGGTGAGTGAATGGATACACAGAATGTGGGCGACACAGAGGCGGGAACGTTACTCAGCCGTAACGTGGAATGAAGTTCCGATTCCCGCTACGATGTGGAGGAACTAAAAAACATTATGTTCAGTGAAAGAGGCCACACACGGAAGGCCACATATTGTGTGATTCCACTTAGATGGACTGTCCCAAGCAGCTGAGTCCATGGAGACAGGAAGCAGGCTGGTGGCTGCCAGGGGCTGGCGGGGGCGGGGGGGCTGGGGAGTGACTGTTCATGGGGACAGGATTTCCTTTTTGGGGAGATGGAAATGCTTTGGAACCAGATAAAGGCGGTGGCTGTGCCACTCTATGAAAATACTGAATGCCACTAAATGAACACTCTACAACGGTTAATGAATTTCACCTCTCTAAAAAACAAAAAGAAAAAAGCTACCCGGGTGATTTTAGTGCATGGCAAAGTTTGAGCACCACTGCCCCCAAAAGATCACAATCTGGAGTTTGGAAATACCCCCTTACAGCCTGGGGAGGGGGAAGGAACGGGCTACTTTGGGGGTCTGACAAAGACCTGAGGAAAATCCAACAAGCACAAGGCTGTCCACTCACCATCTTGGCAGCTGCCTACCGGTCCTCACCCTCAACACGGCTGATCTGAAATGATGATGAGACACGGATTGTGCAGGGTCAACCCCCTGCCCCGTGCTGCCCTCCCGGGGAGGCTGGTGGAGGGACCACGGCTTCCTGGTGAGATGCCGTGGGCTGTGTGTGGCGGCAGCGGCTTAGATGATCCTCCGAAGAGCGGTGTTTGTCTGTTTAGAAAGACAATGTCCTGTTTGCTCTCCATCCAACGTGTTTCGCACCTGACATTTCTCATCCTTCGGCAGCCCTCATCATCGCTTACCTGGACCAGCGCAGCTGCTTCCTCCCTGGTCTCTTGGCTCTGCCCTTGACTGCCACAGTCTGTTTTCCTCACAGGGACCAGAAAGAGATCTTAAAATCTAAATCTGAAATATTGTTCTCCTGCTTAAACCCCTCCAGCGATTGCCATCGGTTTGAGAATCAAGTCCAACCCCTTACCACAGCCTTTGGGGTCCCTGCCTGCCTCTCCAAGAGTGCCCCTTACCCCTCTCCCGCTGTTCAGTCACAGTGGCTCCCTGGCTGCCTTCAAAGGCTCAGCAGGTGCAGGCCAATTGCCTCGAATGCTCTTCCACCTGCTGTCTGCTCTCTGTCACAGGTCTCGGCTCAAACATCATCTCTGGCAGAGGCCTCATCTCACTACCTGATCTAAAGTCGCTTCATCCCTGGGGTTCCTATCACATGGCCCTGTGTCAGTTTACTTGTCTACAGTCTGTCTCTTCTGCCAGGTCACACTGGGTGTATCTCCAGCACCTGGGACAGTGCCTAGCCCCTGATAAATGCTGACTGCGGGAACCACTCACAGCTGATTGAAGTTCCCTAAGAATTAGTGCAGGTGACACAGGTGTCAGATGCAAGGCTCCTTAAGCTGGGGGTGGGCGACCCCCCTCCTGTATATCTGCAGGAGAGACTTTCAGGTCAAATAAAACGAAGTTCTACTTAACACCAAAGAGAGATGCTACGAGGGACTGAAGCGTATTCTAGAATGCAGATTGGCGAATTTTCTCTATCAAGGACCAGACAGTAAATATTTCTGGCTATGCGGACCCAACCGCCTCTGTCCCAATGACTCAACTCTGCCATCATAGATAGAAAGCGGCTGTAGACAACATGTAAATGGGCATTGGCTGCATTTCATCAAAACTTTATTTATGGACACTGAATTTTGAATTTCACATGGTTGTCACCTGTCACAAAATATTATACTTCCTTTTGATTTTTCCTAACTACTTATGAAGTTAAAACCATTCTTAGCTGGCAGGCTGGACAAAATCAGGCCGTGGCCTGGTTTTGGCCCGTGGGTGTAGTCAGTTGGCTCCCTGTGCTAGAGTCAGTAAGTATCTAATTGTTTCTGCCAACTTAGCTGTGCACTCTCTACCAGTCACTGCATGCCAGGCGCTGTACCAAGTCTGACATCACTGCCTTGTTTCGTCTGTATTACATCACTATTATCTGTAGTTGATGAACGAGGACATGGAGGCTCAGGGTCAGAAGTGAAGCTGGGGTGCAAAGTTCCAGATGTAAATTGTTCTGCCATGACCCTGAACATCTCTTCACATCAGATCCTCCATCTGTAAAGTGTGTCCCTGGACCAGATTTTCCCAAGGTCACTTCCAACCTAAAAATGCTTTTGTCAACCAAACAGAAAAGTGCCCACTCAGGCTTTGGGGCACAGTTCCCTGGGCCTGCATCCCAGCTCCACTCCTTCCTAACTGGGTGACTTCAGCCAGTGTCTGAGAGTCTCTGAACTTATACTTCCTCACCTGAGAGTCTATGATGGTGACAGGACTTTCTGGGGTTGCTGTGAATAAGACACTGGCAAGTGTTTGCAGGGTACCCCAATTTCAGGAGCTGGAGCTTTTACAGGGGTTTTACCGCCCCGGTGACTGGCGCAGGTGGGGCTACAGGATGAATGTATAGAAATCTCTAGTCCTTGGTGTCAGGAGTAATCACAGACCTCACTGGCTTAGGGCATAGTGCTTGGGCTTGGATGCCGACTCTGCTTGCTAGCATTTTGACTTTTGGCAAAGCATTCCTCTCTGAGCTTCAGTTCTCTCATCTATAAAGAGGGTTTACAAAAGTATCAACCTGATAAGGCTGCTGTCAAAACTCAGTGAGTTGAAGTACTTAGTCCAGCGCCTGATGCGCAGTTAAATGTATTTCTCATGCCAAACCGTTTTACAAGCATCAAAATCTTCACCATAACCCAGTGAGGTAGGGGATCACTGATCCCATTTTTCAGATAAGAAAACCAAAGGGCCCTTCAGGCATAATGCGGCCCGGGGCTGGGACTGAGGTCGCGGCCGGGGCCCGGGGATTTCAGTCGAGGGTCGCGGCTGGGACCGGAGCCGGCTCCGGACATGGGCCCACAACCGCAGAGCCCCGCGGCCCCCTGGGCGCTGGTCCCCCATCGGGCGGCTCCGAGGTCGGGTGAAGCAACGACCAGACCCCGGGCCCTCACCGGGACCGACCGCCCCTCCGCCCGCGCGTACTTACCTGCCCTCCTCCTGACGTCACGCCGTGCCAGTGCCCGGAAGTGAGTGCTGGGCGCGCAAGGGGGCGTGGCGCACTCCCCGCGTAACGCGGACGCTGGCGCGAGGCGGGGCTAAGCGCCAGCGCCGCTCTGATTTGACTGGTTGAATGCCAAAAGGATTGGACCAATCCGAGTTTTCTCTTCCCAACTGTGGGCGTCGCGATGCTTCTCAGGCCCCGCCCACTCTGCCTGGTCCAATGCGGGGCCCGCTTTCCAGGAGCGCAGTCTGGTTAGGCGCGCGGTGGCGGGGGGGTGGGTCTACTGCAGCCCGCGGGCGAAATCAAATCTGCTCCCTGCTTTTGGACGACTCGCGATCCAAGAATTATTTTTCCATTTTTATTTTTTTAAATTTACTTATTTGGGAGAGAGGGAGCAACGTGGGGGGAAGGGAGGGGGACAAGCAGACTCTGTGCTGAGCACGGGGCCCCAAGCGGTGCTCGATCTTACCACCCTGAGATCAGTACCTAAGCTGAAATCAAGAGTCCCCCACGCTTAACTGTCGGAGCCACCCAGGTGCCCTTATTTTTCCATTTTTAAATGGTTGTGGGGGGAAAAAATCAAAAGAATTACCTCTTGTGACTTGTGAAAATACTACGACGTTCTAATTTTAGTGCCCATAAATAAAATATTACTGGAAGACAGCCATGCCCATTCATTTACCCAATTGTCCGTGGCTGCTTTCCCATTACATGAGCAGAGTTGAATAGTTGCAATAGAGAGCGTGTGACCCGGACAGCCTCAAAAATTTACTCTTCGGCCCTTTGTAGAGGAAGTGGGTTGGCCCTTGCCTTGGAGTCTTCAGTCCAGCCTGGAGGCGCCTTCTGCACAGGAGTGGCTTGTGAGTTTACTTTCATGCCCTTGTAGGGCCCAACAGAATCTGTTTCTTCATTTGGTCATTCAACAGTCTTTTACTAGGTGCCTGCTGTATGAGGGTCAGAGAGCAAACGACACACCCTTTCCTCTGATGAGGCGGACACTTCAAATCTCAATTTATCAATGACAATACTAGTACTACTACTGCTACTATATTGTTCACTGCTAAGCCCTGTTCTAAAGCCAACACAAGTCGGCTCTTATGTGATCATGGTGCTGCATATTAAGTGCTCATAACTCTCCAGGCATCGTTCATCATACTCACGACTCACTTATATGTATCATCTCGGGTAATGCTGCTCCTAGGAAATGGATACTCTACCTTTCCCATTTTACAGATGAGGGGACATGCCCAGAGGGGTTAGGTAACTGGCCCAAAGTCACACAGCTAGTGAGGGGTGGAGGATTTGATCTCCATCTGCTGATGCTACGTTTTGTTCCTTTAACCTCTCAGCTATGCTGCTTTGGGTTGTATGCCTTAAACCTAATGGCCATGGGAACTCAGAAGAATCTTTAACAAGAGTGGAGTGTTTGGGAGTGGGCAGACATGAGACAAGATCCCTGGGAAGGGTGACTCCTGAGCTGGATGAAAAGGAATGAAGCAAAAAAGGGGGGATGGGGCAGAGTAATGCTCATAGATCCTGATGGACAAGATGGAACTGCAGAGCTGTGTTTAATCCCAGAAATCTTGCCTAGTATATCTGGATTTTTTAAAAAATATTTTATTTATTTATTTGACAGAGAGAGAGAGAGAGAGATCATAAGTAGGTAGAGAGGCAGGCAGAGAGAGAGGAGGAAGCAGGCTCCCCGCTGAGCAGGGAGCCCGATGCGGGGCTCGATCCCAGGACCTTGAGATCATGACCTGAGCCGAAGGCAGAGGCTTTAACCCACTGAGCCACCCAGGTGCCCCCACATCTGGATTTTTTTTTAAGATTTTATTTTATTTATTTGTCAGAGAGAGAGTGCACAAGCAGGGGGAGCAGGAGGAAGAGGGAGAAGCAGGCTTCCCGCTGAGCAAGGAACCTGACATGGGGCTCAATCCCAGGACCCTGGGATCATGACCTGAGCCAAAGGCAGACGCTTAACTGACTGAGCCACCCAGGCATCCCCCACATCTGGATTTTGCTTGAATCCTTGTCCTGCACCCGAACGAAAAATAGTGTTGGAAAAGTCATAAAATTCCACCTGGTAATATTTAGAGGAGGGGAGATATGAGAATCTTTGGCTGTCAAGGGACATGTGGAGCCTCTCTTATCACTCAAACACAAGGCAGGTGATAAAACTCAAACACCAGCCTGAGATATAAAGAGACTGTTCTATAAAGATGTCAAACTCAGGCCAGCTCTTGTGGGGCCAAGGGAACAGACTTAGGGAAAGGAGGGTAATTAGCCTGTCTAGGCAGAGTGGCAGGAAGGGACCTGAATTCTAACTCTGGGGACCTCATTTCTGCTTGCTCAAACATACCGTGGAATATCTTGGCTCTGCCCATGGGAATGAATGCAACGAATGCCTACAAATGTATTTGTAAAACATTTTGAGTAAGAAAAGAGAACGCTGTGGGCTGGGAAGGGCATTCCAGAATCATGATGCAGCTTTTGGGGACAAGGGCAGAATGACTAAGGAAGAGGCAGGCTCTAAGCATCAGGAAGTTCTTGACATAAAGCCATAGCCCATATCTCTGCTATTGGAACACACGGGCCCTATTTCTAAGGTCAAGGGCCACACAGGACTTCTTAGTTTGGAGACCTGGGGCAAGTCGTTAACTACTGTATGTCTCAATTTCATTAGCCAAACATGGAAATAATGACCCTTAATTGGTTGGAGAGGTTTCATGGGATAACGTTGGGAAGGCACTCAGCATGATGCCTGGTCCTTCATCTAGGTTCCGTATATGTTGAGTTGGAAGACTTTGGCTTAGCAAATAGGCTCCTCCCTGACTTTCGCATTGTGTAAATTTTTAAAAAATTCTTTAAAAAATTTATTTATTTATTTATTTGAGAGAGAGAGAGAGAGTGCACAAGCAGGGGGAGGGGCAGAAGGAGAAGCAGACTCCCCACTGAGCAGAGAGCCTGACAAGGGGATCCCAGGACCCCAGGATCATGACCTGAGCTAAAGGCAGAAGTTTAATTGACTGAGCCACCCAGGTGTCCCTTGCATTGTATAAATAAATTGATGTTTATCAAAGTTTATTTATTTATTTTTTTAAAAAGATTTTATTTATTTATATGCGGGCCTCGATCCCAGGACCCTGAGATCATGACCTGGGCCGAAAGCAGAGGCTTTAACCCACTGAGCCACCCAGGCGCCCAGATGTTTATCAAAGTTTAAATGAGAAAACCAGTACTTTTAACTTTTGGTCTTCTGCATTGAGGACATTTTGAGAGATGTTTATCAAAGTTTAAATGAGAAAACCAGTACTTTTAACTTTTGGTCTTCTGCATTGAGGACATTTTGAGGTTGAGTGACTGCTTCCCTTCATGATAGTAAACATTTGGTCTGTAGGAGAAATGGCCCCAAAGAAAAGAATTGTATCCAGGATATCACCTTTAAGACCATGATTAGGACAAACTAAAATCTTGAAAAGGTGTAGGAGTTAGGCTTGATATAACTAACCGTTATCTTCAGATAACTGAAATATGAGAGGGTTGGTGTCCCCTACCTGTATCACCCCCTGGGCCAAATACAGATTTTTACTACAGATGGTTCTTCTCCTTAAGAAGTCGTTGTCCAAAAGAAATGAATACTATTGACATTTTTAAAAATTTTTTAAAAAGATTTTATTTATTTATTTATTTGACACAGAGAGAGAGATCACAAGTAGGCAGAGAGGCAGGCAGAGAGAGAGGAGGAAGCAGGCTCCCTGACGAGCAGAGAGCCCAATGCGGGCCTCGATCCCAGGACCCTGAGATCATGACCTGAGCCGAAGGCAGAGGCTTTAACCCACTGAGCCACTCAGGCGCCCTATTGACATTTTTAAAAAGATTTTATTTATTTATTTGACAGAGAGAGAGAGAGAGATCACAAGCAGGCAGAGAGGCAGGCAGAGAGAGAGGAGGAAGCAGGCTCCCTGCGGAGCAGAGAGCCCGATGCGGGCCTCGATCCCAGGACTCTGGGATCATGACCCCAGCCAAAGACAGACGCTTAAGGACCCAGGCACTCCCACCGATACTTTCTAGATCATAATCTCAAACCCCAAGCAAAAACGTTTAGATCGCCTTTATTCATTACTTACCCAAACAAGCCAGGTATTCTTTGTTCCTTCATTCATTCCACAAGTATTATTGAGTGCTACTAGGTGCCTAACATTGTTCTAAACACTGGGGATGAAGTGATACACAAATCAGTCTTTTTTTTTTTTTTTTCTCTTGAGCTTACATTCTAGTGGGTTCAGGTTGGATTGTCCTGGGCAGACCATTCTCTAGGAATAGGATCTCAGTTCCTTATTTCAAGTTCCTGCTCTTTGAGGAGAGGACATAGAATCTTCTGGTCATCACCCCAACCCGGCCACTGCAGAGTACATAGAAAGGCAGGTGAGTGCTGAAGATAATTAACTAGAGGGATGATCTATGGTTTTTGTATGAATCCTAGCTATGTCAGAATAATTTATGTGGATGCTTGGAACATTCCTATAATTTAGCACCACATCATGGAGCATTTTACAAGGCCGGTGTTTAATTTCATTTTATTTTTCCTCATGGAAACACCAGGGTGTCTTGTGCTTAAATACCACAATTTCCCACAAACAAGCCCCTGCCACTGGTGTGTTAAACACCACCATAATTTACTTGTTAGAATCAGGAATAATAATGAATTTGTCTGAGTGGTAACAACAGCCTGGAAAAACTGACTCTGAAAGATGTGTCTGAGGGACCAGGTCTGGAGGAGAGAAGTAACAAAAGACATGTGGAGGTGAAGAGGACACGGGGAAGGAGGTGGGTGACCTTAATCACTCCAGGGGGTGGGGGGGGAGGGGAAGATCTTGTCAGAATCTGAGGACTTCCAGGGGCGCCTGAGTGGCTTAGTGGGTTAAGCATCCGACTCTTGACTTCAGTTTAGGTCATAATCTTGGGTCCTGGGATTGAGCTCTGGGCCAGGTTCTGCGCTCAGCCAGGAGTCTGCTTGTCTCTCTGCCCCTCCCCCCAGCTTTCGCACACTGTCTCTCTCTAAAAGATAAAATCTTTTTTTTTTAGATTTTTAAAAAAAATTCTTTTGACAGATAGAGATACAGCAAGAGAGGGAACACAAGCAGGGGGAGTGAGAGAGGGAGAAGCAGTTTCCCCGCTTGAGCAGGGAGCCTGATGCGAGGCTCTATCCCAGGACCCTGGGATTATGACCTGAGCAGAAGGCAGACACTTAACGACTGAGCCACCCAGATGCCCCTCTAAAAGAGAAAATCTTAAGAAAAAAAAAAGGAATGAGCATTTCCAGGACCTTAGAAATCATCTCACTATTTTCATCTGACAGAGGGGGAAAAATGAGTCCAAGGAAGTTAAGTGACAAAGCCATAGGGCCTGTAATGGCAGGAATGAAGATAGACCCAAGGTTTCCTGTCTTGGCCAATGCTTGGTCTGCTCAGTTAACTGTCCATGACAATCATCTATTGTTTCATAAACTCCAACTGGACAACTAGTTTCCAGAAAATCTGGCTATTTTAAGAATCTGCCTACTATTTAGAAAGAGTTAATATAGCATATACTTTGGAGCACAGAACAATGATGAGAACATTTGAAATCTATTTAGTGAAAACTAACAAATATGTCTGTTTTTTATTTTTGGCTCTGGTTCTTACCCCTCAGGGGGCATCTGGCAGTGTCTGGAGATCCTTTTGGTTGGTTGTGACATCTTGAGGGTTGTAGTGTTCATGGCTTCTAGTGAATAGAGGCTGGACAAACTCCTAAACATGAACAGTGTTTAAACGGTGCAGTGCACAGGACAGTCCCCCCGCCCCCAAGAATGGTCTAGCCCCAAATTTAACTAGTGCTGATGTTGAGAAACTCTGCAGCAGAGGCACAAAATGAGGCACTTCCATTCCACAGAATGGAAGCTGAGGTTGGAAGATCGGGTGGGCTGCCTTGACCATGGTGAGGGATGCCAAGTGGGCTGAAGTATTTGCCAGCAAAGGAACTGTTTCAAAGGTTAGCATCTTTGGGCCCCTAAATCCAACACTTTCCCCATCCTGATTATGGTCCAGATGGTGTCCAATGCATTCCGGCTGCTTTTTCCTGCTCTCCTTCTCCCCACTCCTGCCAAACCACAGAGGCTCATCCCACCCCCAGAATCTCCAGTGCGGGTTACCCTAAGGTGGGCATCTTCCCCCCACCCCCCCAGTCCTGCCAGGCACTAGCTGAATCCCTTGGGCGGGCCCCTTCACTTTTCTAGGCCTCAATTTCCTTCCCTATTAAATGGGGAGAATGATAACAGCCCCCCCCGCTTAGGGCTGTTTGGGGGAGAGCACCTCACCCCATTACTCCCACCACGAAGGCCTCGCGAGCCGTCCCCATGGAGCCCGCCTTGCTCTCAATTTTCTAAATCTTCAGCTTCTGAGATAGGCGCTGTGAACCCCCATTCTACAAATGGGGAAACTGAGGCTGGGGGGTCACCGAACTGGACCACGCTCTCAGAGCTCTGAGGGAAGGGGCTGGGCTGGAAGGCGGGGGTCCTCTCCAGAGCTCCCCGAAGGGTCCTCAGCACCAAGAGCTGCTTCTCCCTCCTGGGTCCCTGCCCTTCCACTTCACCGCTCCGCGACGCTCCCGGCGGCGGGGGCGGGAACAGCCGGGGTAGGAGCTAGGGACCCGCGGTGGCCTCCGAGGCGCATGCGCGCGAGCCCCGGGCTGAGCCCTGGCGCCGGGCGCGGTTGTCCGGGCAACCGGGGCGGGGCGAGAAAGCCGCAGAGTCCCCTCTATTTATTCTCTAATGGTCGGTCTTTTGCTTAAACTCGGTGAAACTTCTTCGGGGTATTCATAGTCCCTTCGTTCATTCCCCTCCAATTGGACAAAAGCTGACGTCCTATCCCCAGGAGCATCTGCAGTTAATTCAATGACCGCCCCCGGAGGGCGGATCCCGCCCAGGATTAGGAGCAGGTGGAGGCCACTTTAAGAACTCCAGGAGTCCATCCCATTCACCTTCACATGTCACTTTTTCTTTCCTCTTCTGCCTTTGAGCACTCTATAATTTGTTAACGGCATCTATAATTTATCTGACTTCTCCGGCCAGATCGTGCTTAGACCAAATCACGAATCTGAATTTTGCAGAAATGATTCAGTGGTGACTAACTCCATTAGGAAAGCAGTCTCTGCAAAGAAGTTCATAGCAGGATTTCTTTAGATAGAAAACGTCCTCAGTGCCTGACAACTATTCACTTTATATAAAATTCATTTAGATACAAGACCTCTCCCCCTTCCCCACCCCCCTTTTCCGCATTTAGACGTAAACCACGGTATATGGTTGGCTGAGGGTTGTGCCTGGCTGAGGGCACGGGAATCCCTCGGGACTTCAGGGGCTGAAATCCAGGGAGCTGTGTTCTCCAAGTTGGAGGACAGTGCACCTTCTAGTTGGTCTGTCAGAGTGGGTGCCTTTTTCTATTTGCATGAAGTTGGGAAGTTTCTGTATGTGCCTTGCTGCACATAATTAACTTTGGGCTTTACGGAATGCTTATAACAAACTTTTTTAGTGTCATTCCATTTAATGCATGTCACAGATTTCACGTGGACCCAAATCTTTGGTTAAAATCAAATACAGTGCAAAGAGAGTCATGTATTAATTCTCTTTCTGGGCTCCACCAGCTCCTCTGGTGGAACCCTTAGATTACTTTCATCTCGTTGTTCCTCTGTCCCCTAGGGATTGTCCTCACCTACATGGTAAAAGCTCGTTTGCCTACATTTCCAAGTTCAAACCAACAGAAAGGGAAAGGAGGAAGTTAGGGCAAGTAGCTTGTGTTTAAGGAGATGACCTCCAACTTTCTTGCGTGTTTGCTGGGATTCCATTGACTCAAACATAGTCACACAGACACACCTGGCTGCAAGGGTTCCTGGGAAATGTACTTTCCAGCTGGGGGCCATGCATCTCCCCTCCCCTAAAATCCAGGAAGTTCTATGACTAAAAGAATATATAGAGAGAGTAGATTCGGGGGACAGTTTGCCATTGTAAGCCCCTTGAAGATGAAGACTGGGTCATCACATTTTTTTGAAGAAACACAGCAGACATCTGTGGTGCTTGGCTTTTGGTTGAGGAGGAAGGGTCCTGTTATAATTGATGGACAGAACTGCATAGTGGAGAAGCTGGGATTCAAACCTTGCCTGTGCCACTTACTGAGTTGATCCCAAATTATATCACCACTCAGCCTCAGTTTTTCTAATCTGCAAAATGGCTCACATACCCACTTTTCACAGGGTACAGTGGGGGTAAATGAGGAGAAACATATGAAACTCATAGCACAGTGCTCAGAACTTGTGATCCCCGCACCCCCAGACCCTTAGGTAAAAATATCTTACCTGTTCCTTCACAACTACACTCTTATTTCCAGGAAGTTGCACAAAAGCATATAGCCAGAGGGAAAAGAGGAAAGAGTGTTGAAATGTTAGTGTCAACACATTATTGCTGTTAGAAAAATATGTGGAAACCATGCCTATCTTTTAATCTGCTGCAAGTAAGATACTGTTAATTTTAAAGGAAATAAAATTTAAATGCCATCTATTATAAAAACTGATATAAACATCAGACAAACCAATTTGAAGTATTAATATTCTACAAAATATATCACCAGTAATCTTTTTTTTTTTTAAGATTTTATTTATTTATTTCACAGAGGGAGAGAGATCACAAGGAGGCAGAGAGGCAGGCAGAGAGAGAGAGGGGGAAGCAGGCTCCCTGCTGAGCAGNTCGATCCCAGGACCCTGAGATCATGACCTGAGCCGAAAGCAGAGGCTTTAACCCACTGAGCCACCCAGGCGCCCACCAGTAATCTTTTTTATTTTTAAGGATTTTATTTGTTTGAGAGAGAGCGCGCGCACATGAATGGGCAGCAGGTGGAAGGGCAAAGGGAGAAGCAGACTCCCCTGCTGGACAGGGAGCCAGACACAGACCTTGAATCCAGGATCTGAGATCACGACTTGAGCTGAAGGCAGATGCCTAACTGACTGAGCCACCCAGGTGCTCCTGTCACCAGTAATCTTAAAATAAGAAAAAAACCAAGGAACTGCCACAGATTGGAGGAGGCTCTCCGTACTGTCTGTGCAACTATTCTGAAAATTGAGTGATTCAAAATGAAAAGTTTTAAAAAAGCGATACACAGGTTTGGATTTATCGAACTATTGCCTTTCCCCTCCCTTTGTGGCAAAGGTGGCGGCTGTCTTCTAAAAATCTGTTTCTGTTTGCTTTGCTTCCATAATGGTGGTGCTGTTGTTGTTACCGGGCAGGTGGCCATGGGACGTTTGTCTCTCCAGTGGAAAGTGAGCAGGGGTGAGTGAGGTGTGGCATGTCTGGGTGTGGACTTCAAACCACCAGGTATAATGCTCCTCTGTGCTTGCTTCCCTTTTCCTGGAGCTAGAACATGGGTATCCCTCCAGCCCAGCGCCAGTCTTGCAGTGGGGACCAAGTGCCCTTGGTGACAGCTATTGTGAGTTGCATTGTGTCCCTCAAAAAGATATGTTGAAGTCCTAACCCCTGGTGCCCGTGAACGTGACTGTGATTTTGTGATCTAAAAAAAATATTCGGTCTATGTCCCCAGTTCCTGGCACAGAGCTCTTATAACCCTTACAACTTCCTGAGTGATAGGGGTGATAGGAACATCTCTTGTTTGAATATTTGGTTCAAGTCCCTCGTTCTTGACATGAGACCTATCTAAGACCCACGGAATCTTCAGAGTGATGAATGTCTACTGTAATCTAATGAGGTAACTGGTGGCTGGCGGCCCCAGGTAGCTACAGGATGGGGGCTGGTTGCCAAAAAGACCAAACACATGATTAGAGAGAGGGTTGGAACTTTCAGCTTCATCCCCCTGAATTCTGGGGAAGGAAGAGGGGCTAGAGGTTGAGACCATCACCAATGGCCAGTGATTTAATCCCACATGCCTACGTCATTAAACCTCCATAAAACTCTACATTATGGGGTTTGGAGAGCTCCTAGGGTGGTGAGCACATGCGTGTACCAGGAGGGCAGCACATCCTAACTCCACAGGACATACCCCTGCCCTTGGGACCTTTCCAGAATTCACCCTGTGTACCTCTTCATCTGTGCTCATTTATATCCATAATATCCTGTATAGTCAACCAGTAATTGTAACGAAATCATTTTCCCCGAGTTATATGAGCTGTTCCAGCAAATTGTTTAACTCAAGAAGGGGACCACAGAAACTCCTAATTTCTAGACGGTGACTCAGAAGTATGGGAAGCTTAGGAGTTGTGATTGGCATCTAAAGTGGGATTGAGCCCTTTACTCATGGGGTCTGATGCAAATTCTGGGTCGTTAGTGTCAGAAATCAACGGAATCATTGGACACCCAGTTGGTGTCCAGAGAATGAGAAAATTGGTTGTAGGTGTGGGAACCCCCTCCTCCTCTCAGTAGTGACCTTATTTGGAAATAGGGGCTTTGCACATATCATCGAGTTAAGATGAGTTAAGATAAGGTCTGTAAGGGGGGGCTCTAATCCAATATGACCGGTGTCCTTATAAGAAGAAGACCTTGCAGAGAGAAATGGAGAGAAGAAGGCCATGTGGAGCTGGAGGTAGTGGGTGTGGAGGGAACCCCCTGGGGCCACCAAGAGCAGGAAGAGGCAGGAAGGATCCCCCCTAGAGCCTTCAGAGGGAGCTGGCCTTGCCAACACCTTGACTTCAGACTCTTGGCCTCCAGAACTGTGAGAGAAGAAATTCCTCATGTTTTAAGCCACGTAGTACATGGCCCTCTGTTCCAGATGCCCTAGGAGTTGAACACAGCAGCGGAGCAAGGAAATGGAAAGAGCACGGGCCCCAGAGGACCAGAGGGGCACTGCATGCACACCTGCACCACACACCTGAGGCTGTCACCTGACAGATGCATACTTCTATGTTCTTCAGGTTTTTTTTTTAAGATTTTATTTCTTTATTTGAGAGAGAGTGCATGAGAGAGAGAGAACACGAGCAGGGGGAGGGGCAGAGGGAGAAGCAGACTCCCCGTCAAGCTGGGAGCCCGACATGGGACTCGATCCCAGGACTCTGGGATCATAACCTAAGCCAAAGGCAGATGCTTAACCAACTGAATCACCCAGGTGCTCACTTGTATGTTCTTTAAACTGCCACGTTTTGGGGGTGTCTGTTATAGCAACCTAGTTTTTCTCTTTCCTTCCTTCCTTCTTTTCTCCCTCTCTCCCTCCCTCCCTTCCTTTCTTTCTTGGCTTGTTAATGAACTTCATAATGCGGAACACCGAAGTTTCTTTCTCCATCTGCTTTAGAAGGTGAACTTTCTCCTCTCTTGGAATATCCCTCATTTACTACTCTAGCTTTGCCTCTGACTGCTTCTGAGTGCTGCTTTCGAGGGAGAATTGTAGAAATTATAACAGATAGATGTGACACAGTTGGCATTGTGTAACACCCATTAGAGTACCCGTTTTTCTTTTCTTTTTTTTTTTTTTGGAGGTGGGGGGAAGGTCTTGGAGAAAACAGCATGAATCAGCCTCAATTATTTGTAAGTAAAATTAGAGCAGTTTCAAGCTGTCACTTTTCTCTGCCTTACACACGTTATTCAAATAAGTTGGCAGAAGAATGCCGTTTGGGTTTGTATTAAGGAGTTATGGGGATATAAAATTGGGTCTAAGTAGGTGAAATTTAGAATGGAGAATCCTTGGGGTGCCTGGGTGGCTCAGTGGGTTAAGCCTCTGCCTTTGGTTTGGGTCATGATCCTGGGGTGCTGAGATCGAGCCCCGCATCGGGCTCTCTGTTCAGCAGGGAGCCTGCTTCCCCCTCTCTCTTTGCCTGCCTCTCTGCCTACTTGTGATCTCTCTCTGTCAAAAAAAAAATCTTTAAAATGGGGAATCCTTTAACTCTTAGAGGTGGGCTAGTGTGGTCATCAGGAGGATACATTCTGTTGCTGGGCCATCTGATTGGTGCTTTATCTCTTCCATTTCCTGGCTGTGTGACCTTGGGAGAGCTCCTTAACTTCTCTGTGCCTTGTTTTCTTCATGGGGTGCCAAAGAAAAGTTGCATGGGACCAGTGTTAAACAGGCAGACTTTATTAAACAAGAAGACTTTATTCAAGACTATTGCAATCAGGGAGGGAAAGAGATTGAACTTGACTCCAGATACAGTAGGGGAAGCTGGGGATTTATAGCCAATGCGCGGGGTGGGGGAATCAGTGATGGACAGTTACTAGGAGGAACTCTGTTAGGTGTCAAGGGTCAGGAGATTCTCACTCTATTGGGCTCAGCAGGCTAAGGATGAGGCCTAGTCAGGAAGAGAGCTCAGAGAAACCTCACTACAGTTTGATTAGGGAGTGGTCCTCATCAGAGGTGACCCCAGGGAGCAGGAGTGAGAGAGCTGGGACACTGTGACCAAGAAGGGGGAAAAGCCAAGAGAAGGTGTGTCACTGGGGTCACTGCTGTGGGTCACAGGATAAAGATTTCTCCCAACAGTGTCTGCTTGAAAATGGAGGCACAAACATTTATCCACTGGATTACATTCTCTGTAGGTTGAGGGTTGAAACCTGGAGTGTTTCTTTTTTTTTTTTTAATTTTTAAAAAAGATTTTATTTATATATTTGATGGAGAGAGAGAGAGAGAGATCACAAGTAGGCAGAGAGGCAGGCAGAGAGAGAGGAGGAAGCAGGCTCCCCACTGAGCAGGGAGCCTGATACGGGCCTCGATCCCAGGACCCCGAGATCATGACCTGAGCTGAAGGCAGAGGCTTTAACCCACTGAGCCACCCAGGCGCCCACCTGGAGTCTTTCTTTTTAAACTTCCTGTTTTGAAATAATTTCACATTTATGGGAAAGGGACAAGGTTAAGTCCAGAGAGATCAGCATGCTCTCTAACCCAGTCGCCCATGCGTTGACATCTTATGTAACCGGAGAATGTTTATCAAAAGGAAGAAATCAACGCTGGGGTAACAGGACTGACTAAACTATGGACCTTCTTAAGAATTTGCCAGGTTTCCCACTCGTGTCCTTTACCTCCTGTGTCTGGTCCAGGAGCCCGCCCAGGACATCACGTTTCACTTGGTCGTCACATCTGCTCATCTCTGCCGGTCCATGGAAGCCCTTCAGGCTTTACTTGTCTTCCCCGATCTTAACATTTTTGAAGCGTTCTGACCAGGTATTTTGTAGAAAGTTCCTCCTGATGTTTTCTCACAGTTATATTGAGGTTGTGCGTTTTTTTTTTTTAATACAACTGCTTGCAGAAATAGGACCATAGTTTTATACCTGGAAAATCAGTTTAAAAAATTGCGATAAAATAGACACAGCATAAAACTGACCATTTTAACCATTTTTAAGTATCCAGTTCGGGAGCATTGAGTACCTCCACACTGTTGTTCAGCCGCCCCTGCTGTCCATCTCCAGGACTCTAGTCAACGGAAACTTTGTCCCCATGAAACACATACTCTCCATCTCCTCCCCCTCCCCCCACCTCAGCCTCTGGCACCACCATCTACTTTTTTGTCTTTTTAAAGATTTTTTATTTATTTATTTCACAGAGGGAGAGAGATCACAAGGAGGCAGAGAGGCAGGCAGAGAGAGAGGGGGAAGCAGGCTCCCTGCTGACCAGAGAGCCCGATGCGGCCTCGATCCCGGGACCCTGAGATCATGACCTGAGCCGAAAGCAGAGGCGTTAACCCACTGAGCCACCCAGGCGCCCAACTTTTTTGTCTTTTATCCAAGGAACCAAATCCCATGCTCAAGGGCTCTGCCTTCCTGACCGAACCACCTCCTAAAAGCCTCACCTCTGTCATCACATTGGGAGTTAGTTTTCAACAAGCCCATTTTGGGGAGACACGTCTGACAAACAGCAGTCTGTTTGAATGTATCCTATTAGGGGGCATGCTTTATGCTGTTGTGATCTGTGATCAGTACCCCCACTTTCTTTAGTCCCACACTTTTGGGGTGCCCTGTGGAGTTGGAAGGGGTGGGAGGAAATGGATGTACGTGTGGTGTAGACTTAAGATGTGATACTGTCACGAAGAGGTGACTCAGAGCCTGTAGGACCTGTCCCCCTACGCTGAAAGCCGAGGGGGCTGAGGGGAGGGGACACGGGCCACCAGAGGGTCTGCTGCAACACAGATAATGATGAAACAGCCCATTAGCTCATGGTGTGGTCAAGCTGAAATGGGTTTAGGTGGTGCTTGGTATGGAGCAAGCCCTCCGTGGGGGTGAGCCAGTGCTCTGAGGTTCCAACATCAGGCAGTACCTGTCTCAGATCCTCAAACTGGGGACCCCACCAGCTTGCTCAGTGGCAGTACCCTCATTGCTGGGCAGTTCCCAAGACCAAGGAAGCTAAGCAGTCGTGGTAACACCCAGACCAAACCTTTTGTGTCCCTCAAGAAAGAATTCAGAAATAATAGAAGTTAAATGACTGAAGCTCCAGGAACAAGGAGCCTCCAAGCTTCTGCTCTTGCCTGGTAGTAGAGTGTATTCTCCACACAGCAGCCAGAGGGAGCCTTTGTTTTTCCTTTTTAGCAAAGTTTTCAAATGTGTAGATCTTTTCTTTTTTTTTTTGCTTTAAAAATAAAAAAAACAGAATTCACAAAACATAAAATTAACCGGTTTAAGATGAACAATCCAGTAGCCTTGACACGTTGTGCAACCACCACCTCTATCTAATTCCAGAGCATTTTCATCACCCCTAAAGAAAACCCTGCTCTCAGGAAACAGTTTGAATGCCATAACCAGAACCCCTTTAATACATGGGTCCCCTGGAAGGTGTTGTATGCGTAGGCTTGGGGTTGCATCTTTTGCCACGCCCTAATACTACTACTCAACTTTGCTTTACTCCCACTTCTCACTTAGGTGCAAACTGAGCAAGTCATTAATTAAATTACCCATTGATTTATTTGTGGACAATCATTTATTTTGCACAGGCATTGGACCAGATGGTGAAGACACAGGGATGGAAAAACTTGCCCTTGCCCTCAAGGTAGTTACACTCATAGAGGAGACAGATGAAGCAATTAAAACATGGTATATACCAGAGGCCGGATAACTATGGCCCTAGGGCCAAAACCAGCCCCCCGCCTGTGCTTGTAAATAAAGTTTTATTGGAACACAGCCATGCTCATTTGTTTATGTGTTGTCTGTATTGTTTATGTATTGTCTTTCACACTACAAGGGCAGAGTTGAATCACTGTGACAGAGACCATCTGGCCCAAAAAGCTGAAAATATTTACTCCCCAGACCTTTAAGGAAAAGGCTTGCCAACTCTTGGTATATATAACTATGGCAAATTTAAAGTGTGGACAGAAAGCCTTGGAGACTGAGAAGGGGCAGTTAGCTGGAGGTGGGAAGAATTGCAGGGGTAGAAAAAGCTTGCAGAGCTAAAACTTAGGTCCATGAATACATAAATCTGAAGCATATGTCTGATGAATTTTTACACATGTACATACCCATGTAACCACCAACAAGATCAAAACAGAGGATTATCTGCTGCCCTCCAGGAGACTCTCCAAACCTTTGGTGTAAACCACATTGTGCTTAAGTCACGCGCTTGATCCAGCTTTTCATGCTCAGGCTGCTGCGGTGTGGTCCCAGCTTGCCGGCCCTCCTGCTGCCTGGAATCGCCTGCAAAGGCTGGGAGCCCCTGGGGTTCTCACCAGGCATACTTAGCACCGTGCTGGGACTATGGCGCCCACAGGAGGGCACAGGAGATCTGTCGAGACAGCCGGATTTTCAGCCATTGCTTCAGGAGGAAACCTTTGACTTACCCCTTCCTTCTAATTGGCTCTAGGAGTGTGAATTTCTTCACCAGCCCTGCGTGGATGATGACGATGATGATGATGGTGGTGATGATGATTTTACATTTTATTTGGAAGCAATCTCAGACTTACAAAGATGTTGCAAAAATAGCACACGAGTTCCACTCACTGGCATATACCCCACAAAGTTGGAAACAAGTATGCTGGAAACAAAAACAGGTACATAAATGTTCACAGCAGCATTGTTCACCATAGCTGAAAGGTTGGAATGTCCATCAATGGGGGAGCAAAATATAGAAGATCATAGAGTGGAGTGGAATATTATTCAGCCATGGACACAGGCTACAGTGTGAATGGATCTTGAAAACATTGGGGTGTGTGTGCAAGAAGTCAGACACAAATCTCACATATGGGAGGATTCTCTTTATAAGAAATGTCCGAAGAAAATCTACTGAGACAGAATGGAGATAGTGGTTGCCAGGGGCTGGGGTGGGGGGAATGGGGAGTGAGTGCTTCATGGGCACAGGGGCTCCCTTTGGGGGGATGGAAATGTTCTGGAACTAGATAGAGGCAAAGATTGCACAACATTGTGCATGTACTGCATGAATTGTGCACTTGGAACTGGTTAATTTTGTTATGTGAGTTTCCCCTCAATAAGATAAAAAAGATAGCACAAAAAATTCCCATATATCATTCACCTCCACTTCCCAAATGGCAACCTCCTATAAGCTAGAGTATGAGAATCAAGATCAGGAAATTAATATTGATGAGATACTCATATCTAGTAGACAGACTGGTTCAATCCCAGTATTATCTGATATAGGTTAAGGTGGTGTCTACTAGGTTTCTCCACTGTGAAGTTTGTAATATATTAATGGTCCAGTGGGGAGAGGGAGATGCTTTGAGATTTTGCAAATATCTCATTTCTCATTGAACTTCTGACTGCTAATTTTAGCATCTGCTGATTGTTCTTGCCTGAAACAATGTTTCCTTTCTACCTGGATTTTTTAAAAAAAGAGATTTATTTATTTATTTGAGAGAGAGAGATCATGGCCTGAGATCATGGCCGGAGCTGAAACCAGAAGTTGGATGCCCAACTGACTGAGCCACCCAGGTGCCCCTGTTTTTCTCTTTTTTTATTGTGGTAAAATATACATAACATAGAATATACCATTGAAACCATTTTTAGGATATGGTTGAGGGGCATGAAGTACACTCATACCACCGTGCAGCCATCACCACTATCCACCCCCCGGAGCTTTACCATCTTCCAGACTAAAGTGCTGTCCTTGTGAAATGCTGACTCCCCTTCCCACCCCCCTCCCCCCGGCACCCACCCTTCTCCCTTCTGTCTGTATGAATTTGACTCCTCTAGGGACCTCATGTAAGTGGCATCATGCAACGTTTGTCCTTTTGTGTCTGGCTTATTTTACTTAGCATAATATACATGGATTTAATTTTTTTTTAGCAGAGAAATTGTATTTTGATTCCCTATTTTAGAATGAGCATAGGTGGGATGGGCTGGCCCTTAGGTATGAATTCATATCATGAAGATTTCTCATGTTTTTTCATGTCTCCTTAGCAACTTTGTTCTCTTCATTAGCTCCAATACCTCTACCCACATGCTGGAAGAACAGATAAGACAGGTAGAAATAGAGGGAGCACATTTATTTGCTCTCTCCTTAAATTTGAATTAGTGCACTATTTTCAGAATAGAACTAAACACTTCTCCTTTTGCCCTGGGATGAGTTAGGGATTTGAGATGGCTTTCTTGGGCACCTGACTGGCTCAGTTGGTTAAGCGACTGCCTTCTGCTCGGGTCATGATCTCCGGGTCCTGGGACTGAGACCCACATCGGGCTTCCTGATCAGCAGAAGCCTGCTTCTCCCTCTGCCTCTGCTGGCCCCCCTCCTTGTGCTCTGTCTCTCTCTCAAATAAATAAATAAAAAATCTTTAAAAAAATTGAAATGGCATTCTTTACCCCAAGTCCCCCACCTTTTTTTGCTTGTCTCGTCACGACTCTTACTTGTGATCTTTCTGCAGCATTTGACTTTATGATCACTCTTTGCCTTTAAAAGCGTTCTCTTCCATCGTACGGAGGTTCCTCAAAAAATTAATAATAAAAATACTTTCTGATCAAGTAATCGCACTACTGGGCATTTCACCAAAGAATACAAAGATACTAAATCAAAGGGATACATGCACCCCTATATTCGTGCAGCATTACGTACAATAGCCAAACTATGGAAGCAGCTCAAGTGTCCACCCACTGATGAATGGATAAAGAAAACGTGGTGTATATACACAATGGACCATTACTCAGCCATCAAAAAGAATGAAATCTGCCATTTGTGACAACATGGATGGGCCTAGGGGGTATAACCTTAAGTGAAATAAGCCAGTCAGAGAAAGACAAATACCCTGTGGTCTCACTCATATGTGGAATTTAAGAAACGAAACAAATGAACAAAGGAAAAAAAAAGAGAGAGAGAGACAACCCCAAAACCAAACTCTTTTTTTTTTATAGAACTTCCTCTACTTTTTTAAAAATTTATTTATTTGAGAGAGAGAGAGATCACAAGTAGGCTGAGAGGCAGGCCAAGAGAGAGGAGGAAGCAGGCTCCCCACTGAGCAGAGAGCCCGATGCGGGCCTCGATCCCAGGACCCTGAGATCATGACCCGAGCCGAAGGCAGAGGCTTTAACCCACTGAGCCACCCAGGGGCCCCCAAAACCAAACTCTTAACTCTAGAGAACACAGTGGTGGTTACCGGAGGGGAGGTGGGTGGGGGGATGGGTGATACAGGTGAAGGGGATTCCGAGCACAGTTACCATGATGAGCACTGGGTGTGGTATGGAAATGATGAATCACTATATTGTACCCCTGAAACTAGTGTTGCACTGTGTGTTACCTACACTGGGATTAAAATAAAAAATAAAAAAATAAAACAAAACAAAAGCATTCTCTTCTATTGTGTCTTTTGTTTTGCTGACAGCTCATTTGGCAAGTGGTTTCAGGAGGCAGTAGTAGGGGGGTTGACAGAGGGAGGCAGGTCGGGAGGGAAAGGCAATAGGGGGCGTATTATTGAGTCAGTTCCCACTGAGGTACCTGGTAAGGACACACTTCACGATGGCCCTCCGTGTGATGGCGCTTAGTCTTATTCACTGACTCTTTTTTTTAAAAAAGATTTTATTTATTTATTCGAGAGAGAGAGAGAGAGAGAGCACAAGTGGGGTGAAGGGCAGAGGGAGAAGCAGACTCCCCGATGAGCAGGGAGCCCCATGCGGGACTCGATCCAGGGAGTCTGGGATCACAACCTGAGCCGAAGGCAGGCATTGAACCGACTGGGCCACTGGGTGCCCTCATTCACTGACTCTCCTCCACTGGCTCTGAGTTCCCTCCTGGAGCCTTGCTCCCCTCTTGCCTCTGGCCGCACCTACATGGAGAGTACCCTTCCGAGGCTTCAGAAAAGCTGTGGGGCAGAAACATGAGTTGCCGTGGAGTGCCCTGATGGGGGAGGCATCAAGGACTCACAGAACTTCCGCGGGGATGTTCTGCCATTTCTGTGCTGAAATCGGAAGCAGGCCGAGAGGCCAGGACATGGGGCCAAAAAGCATCTGGTTCATCATTTCAACCTACTCTCTCTGCAAGGTTGAATAGTGTCCCCTCAAAAGTCATGTCCACCTGGAATCTCAGGATGTGATTTTAGAAACAAGGTCTTTGCATATGTAATTCGTTAAGATAAAGCCATTGTGAATCAGGACTAACCTTGTATTTGTCACAGTTCTCTGGAGAAACAGAATTGATAGGACCTCTGTCCATATCCATCCTTACTTCTCTCTCTCTCTCTATATGTATCAACAAACATCTGTATCTCCACTGGAAGAGTTGTAAGGTGTTGGCTCACATGATTATGGAGGGTGAGGAGTGCATGATCTGCCTCTGCAAGAAGGAGACCCAGGAGCTCCCCACATGGCATCGGTCAAAGTCGTGAGAGCCAGAGAACTGACGTGTGTATTCCAGTTTGGGGCTGAAGGCCTGAGACTGAGGAGCACGGAGGGCAGATGTCCTAGCTCAAACGGTCAGGCAGAGAGGGGGAAAGAGCAAGTGAATCCCCCTTACTCCATTTTTGGGGGTTGGGACTTGGTTGCTGCTGGGGGTGGGGGTGGTCTGCTGGTGGCCTTGATTCATGCTCAAGCTTCTCTCTGCAGCTGGGTTCAGCTCTATTCTGCCTGTGTCTCTTCTAGGGCCTGGGCCAAAGGAGTAGCTCTCCCCACGATGATGATTGGAGAGGAGAGGGCAGGTGGAAACACCTCTCTAGAGGTCTAGGTTGAAACTGACACAGGGATTCTTTTACTACATTTCATTGACCAAAGCTGGTAGTGTGACCCAATGTCAGGGTGCATTAAGCGTGACTTTTATTGTCTGTATTGTGACACTCTGACGTCTGGGGCCTTGCTGAGCTGGGAGGGACTGCCCCTCCCAGGCTTAGCGCATTCCTGGAGACAGTAAACAGCTTGCACCTAAATGCACCTTTCATACGCAAACCAACCAACTCAGAGCTCCTGTCCCAGCCTCCTCCTCTGATTTCCTGCCCTAATCACCACCCCAGGGCCAAGTATCAGGCAAGAAGGGCAGCCCCGATGTCCCTCAGCTTGCCGAAATTATTCAAACCTGCCAATCCCCAACCTGTTTATCTTGCCTCACCTATTTCTTCGCAGGGAAATCTTAAGAGAGACACTGACCTGCTCACACTCTCCGTCCCTCTGCCTCTTGGCTGACTTTGGCGACTCCCATTGTGGGCCCGTTTGGCGGCTGCGTCCTCTCTTCCTGGAATCTTCAAGTAATAAACCATCTTGTCAGCGGGAATCATCTTCTGCTCTACTGGCCTTACTATACGTAAAGATTCTTTTCTTTCTTTCTTTCTTTCTTTTTTTAAGATTTTAAAATTTATTTTATTTTAGAGAGAGAGACTCCGCATGAGCAGAGGGGAGGGGCAGAGGGAGAAGGAGAAGCAGACTCCCCTCTGTGCAGGGAATCTGACATGGGGCTCCTGAGATCGTGACCTGAGCTGAAGGCAGACTCTTAACCGACTGAGCCATCCCAGCGCCCCTAAGCTTCCTCTTAATATGCTATATTTGAAAACACCAGGGGCGAGGCCTCTGCTTCTAGTGAGTGAAAACAAAGCCGTGATGCAGGGTGTGGGTCGGGGTGAGGGACGAACAAAAGTGGGACCAACAATTCAACCCACCGCACTCGTCACTAGTTCTCTTTCCCTCGCTGCCCAGGAACCGGGAGAATCCACTGTGTTTTCCAAAGCTTAGCATAACACCCAGAACACAAGCACCCTACAGACGTGTACCAAACAAATCGATTGATAATAGGAAGCCTGACTGTCTTGGTGCCCTGGGAGACTCGGATCAGGTGCCGCAGCTTCGCAGACAGCTGAGAAAATTGGCTTGGTCCCTCAGCTGGGTGTTTTGACCCAGATATGGGAAGAGAGGAGAGGGTATGTTTTCTTGTGTAGCTTCTGCTCCCTCTCATTTTCTGCCTCCACTCGACATTCAATCACTCCGGGATGTCACAGTCTCCACCCGCCATTTGTCTGGCGTGCTGTGAAAGGGCATTCTGAACCACTCTATTTTGGGATGTTGGCAGCATTGCCTCATCACCCCTCAACTCCCTCCACTCAATCTGTTCTCACAGGGGCAGAGAAGTTTCTACCCGTCGCCCGTGTTGTCCGGGGCTCCTGTGTTGTCTCGCAGATGCCTCTGCGTGGACATCCTGTTTTACTTCCATATTTTTTCTTTCTCGCCAGCTTCAAAAGATTCGAACAGTCCATGTTCCAAGATTCACGTCTACGCGAAGGTTCTCTGGCTCCAAAGTGGCTTATGCAAATTTTGAAGGAGTTGCTGCTTTCCGGGGAGGAGGGTGACTCTGTTCTGGAGCACACAACAGTCGTGCAGAGATGCTTGCTGGTGGAGAAGAAACATGGGGACCACCCGTGGCTCACGTGTGTAAAAATGTCTCCAGACTTTGCCTACTGGCCCCAGGGGGCAAAGCCCGCCCCACGTGGAGAACAACTGAGTTAATGTGCCTCGCAGGTTACCAAACCCGCATCCCAGTAAACCTTCCAGATCCCATTCTTTGGATTCATAGTTAAACTAGCACTATCTTCACTGATACCCTTATCAGACAAAACCCAGGGACACACAGTAGCCAACAAGCCCCAAATATGTCCTAAGAGTCTCCGATTTTCTTCCTTTATTAGGCTCTAACGAGGGGACATTTTGCAAGCCAGATGCTACACCTGAAATAATAAAAAATCGGGGGATAGACTGGGTGACTTCATCTTCTGACATTTTACTTTGAACATGTCTGGACCTATTAGGGAAGTGACAAGAGCAGTACAATGAGCGCCCACAGAGCCTTCAGCTAGACTCCCCAGTTGTTACTATTTCTCACGCTGGGGTCATCTCTGTGCCTCTGGCCGTCTCGCTGCCTCTCTGTCTCTGTGTTTCTGTCTCTCTTTCTCTCTCTCTACACACACACACATGTGTATGTCCAATACGCATACATAACACTGCTACAACTAATTATTGTTATAATGATTATCATTTTCCTGGGCCCTTGAGAGTTACAGACACCCTGACTCTGGGTTCCCAAATCCTTTACCATGCATCTCCTAAGGACAAGGACAAGCTTTTACATAACTACAATATAATTATCAACTTTAGGAAATTTAGGATTTTCTTTTTAAAAGATTTGTCCATTTCAGAGGAGAGAGAGAAAAAGAGAGCAGGAGGAGGGGGAGAGGGAGAGGGTGAGAGAGAATCTCAAGCAGGCTCTGTGCTGGTAGGGAGCCCGATGTGGGGCTCGATCTCAGGACCCTGAGATCATGACCTGAGCCGGAATCACGAGTCAGATGCTTAGCCAAATGAGCCGGCGAGAAGCCCTTAGGAAATTTAAGATTGATCTAATTCTATTATCTAATAGCTAGCCCATATTCAAATTTTGCCAAGTGACTGGGTGATTTTTTATTGCTTTTTAATTTTTTATTATTTATTTTTAAAAGATTTTATTTATTTATTTATTTATTTATTTTTAAAGATTTTATTTATTTATTTGACACAGAGAGAGATATTACAAGTAGGCAGAGAGGCAGGCAGAGAGACAGGAAGAGGAGGAAGCAGGCTCCCCGCTGAGCAGGGACCCCGATGCGGGCCTCGATCCCAGGACGCTGAGATCATGACCTGAGCCGAAAGCAGAGGCTTTAACCCACTGAGCCACCCAGGCGCCCAAAGATTTTATTTATTTATCTGAGAGAGAGAGTGGGACAGCAAGCACAGCAGGGGGAGGGGCAGAGGGAGAGGGAGAAGCAGACTCCCCGCTGAGCAGGGAGCCCGACGCAGGGCTCCGTCCCAGGACCCTAAGAACATGACCCAAGCTGAAGGCAGACCCTTAACTGACTGAGCCACCCAGATGCCCTGGGTGATTTTTTAAAAACATAAAGTTTGCAATGTCTATGAAGGTTGCAGAAATGGCCCACAGAGCATGCATTCCCTTTCCCCGTGGTCCTGATGGCCAGTGTTTCTGAGCTGTTGAAGAGCTCATTGCAGACACCATGCCTGTTACCCGGTAATACTTCAGGCTGGGTTTCTGACGTCCAAGAACACTCTCCAACAACATCATTGCATGACTGTCAAAGTCAGGAAGGCAAGTTTGCACCAATATGACCGTCTAATGCCCAGGCCCCATTCCCATTTCACCAGTGGCCCCAACAATCAGAGTCATTTGTCTCATTTAGGTGTTGGGCCCCTTTCACCTCTTTTGGCCTCTGGTGATCCGCTGGTCTCTCTTCGTCTCCCATGACACTGATTCTTTTGAACAGTGAAGATCAAGTATTTTGTAGAATGCCCTTCCATTTGGGTTTGTCTGATGTTTCCTCCTGATAAGGTGTTTTGGGCAGGAATGTCATGGGCTTGGTGCTGTGCTTGCCTCTGGGCATGGCTAGGGGCTTGTTGGCTACTGTGTGTCCTTGGGTTTTGTCTGACACGGGTATCAGTGAAGATAGTGCTAGTTTAACTATGAATCCAAAAAGTGGGATCTGGAAAGTTTACTGGGATGCGGGTTTGGTAACCTGCGAGGCACATTTAACTCAGTTGTTCTCCACGTGGGGTGGGCTTTGCCCCCTGAGGACATTAGGTAAGTCTGGAGACATTTTTACATGTCAGGAATGGGGGCAGGGGAGGAGGTACTGGCATCTAGTGAGTGCAGACCAGGGATGCCGTGAATGTCCTATAATGTGCTGGCTGACCCTTGCTGCGGAGAACGATCTGGAACTCCTCTGTGTGGAGGCTGAGATACCCTGGTTTCTGATTATATGAAACCTGCAGAGCTGTCGTGGCCCCCAGGAAGGCCCAGGTGCGAGGACTCTTCCGTGAGATTCCACTTTAATAAAAATACAGAAGGTTGGAGGGTGAGGCCTGAATGGTGTATAGAGGGAGAGAATTCTAGAGGATGGAGGAATGGGGTTTGAGCTCAAACAGGATACAGTAGAAAGGAATAAAGAAATGAAAACCTATTCAAAAGTAAAAAAGCCAACTTCAAGGTGTTCCAAGTTTATATATTACAAAGCACGTCTTTAATTCATTGATTCATTCATTCCTTCAACTAATGTGAGCCTACCATGGGCCAGGTATTTTCTAGGGGCCTGAGATACAGGGGTGCATAAACAAAGCTCCTAACTCATGGGGCTTCAATTTGACTAAGGCAAGGGATGGACAATAAATACAAAAAATAAGTATACATATGCTAAATAGGTGGCGAGTGCTATGGGAAAAAGAATCTGGACCTGGGTAAAGGAATCGGGGTGTGTTGCGGGGGGTATGTTGCAGGTTGGATAGTCAGGGCGGACTTCACTGAGAATGTGAGAACTGAGTAAACTTGATGGACGTGAGGGAGGAAGCTAGGAGGAAGAGTTTTCTAGGTAGTGGGGATGGCAAGTGCAAAGGCCCTGAGGCAGGACCATGCCTGGAAGGTTTGAGCAACAGTGAGGCCACCATGGCTGGATGGGATGAACCTGGAGAGAAGGAGAAGATGAAGACAGGACAGTGACAGGAGTAGATGGTGCAGGAGCTTGTGAACCATGGGAATGACTTTAGAGGGTGTTCACCAGCATCCTCTGGCTGCTGCAGGGGAAGCAGACTAGGGGGCAAGGGTAAAAGCCAGGAGACTTGAGCAGAAACAAAGCACCAGGGCGCCTGGGTGGCTCAGTGGGTTAAAGCCGCTGCCTTCGGCTCAGGTCATGATCCCAGGGTCCTGGGATTGAGGCCCACGTCGGGCTCTCTGCTCAGCAGGGAGCCTGCTTCCTTCTCTCTCCTCTCTCTCTGCCTGCCTCTCTGCCGACTTGTAATCTCTCTCTCTGTGTCAAATAAATAAATAAAATCTTTAAAAAAAAAAAAAAAAAAAAAAAAAAAAAAAAAAAAAAAAAAAAAGAAACAAAGCACCAGCCCAGGGGGACATGATGGAAGCCCAGACCAGGATGTTAGCATTTGTTTGGATTATTTTAGATCACTGCCGTTCACATTTTACAGTTTAGTACAATAGCTGCATTTTTATGCACCACAAATTTATTGGAACAGTTTGGGCAAATGAAATCACGTATGAAAATCAAGCAGTTAAAATGAAGTTCCGATGTTGCTAAATTTAATATGTGTACAACTTTAGGACTGTGCCTGAGCTGTTATTTTAATTATTTTTCTATTGCAAAAGTTTTCTTTCTTCCTTATCCTGCCCCAGGCACTTAGGCATTTACATGAAATGTTCCTGTGACAACCTCTCCTATTTTAATTTGATGAATGTGACCTTTCAAACTGAGGACACAATAGCAAACATGAGACAAAAAACTCAAAGTAAATTTGGATATAATCAGTTATGTGCATGGTACCGTTCGTACTGAGGAAAGACCGAACACAAGCAAACAGGCCATTTGTTAATTTCAATGAGTTTGTTGGCAGAAAGAGGCATGAGGGTGTTGCCAAAATCTCTGCCAAGTTTAAATTTAGGACAGCAGGTTCCCTAGGAGTGGAGAAGTTTTTAGAATCCTTGCTCCCATTCACACTATAACCTTTTCGTTATCTTTAGGGATTGCTACATGGGGGAAATTATTCCCAAATTTCCTTTCTGCTCTCCTTTCCCAAATTATCCAGACAGATATTTTAATCAAGAGATTTTTTTTTTTGATGAAAGAATGGATTGCAGAGACTTTTCCATCCAACCTTCCAAACAGGGAAACTGAGGCCCAGAATGGCAAAGTGACTTATGTGTATCACTCCTAGGAGAGGTTCTTGGCTACATCCCCCTTTAAAGAGATCCCTTGGGGGCCCCTGGGTGGCTCGGTGGCTTAAGCCTCTGCCTTCGGCTCAGGTCATGATCTCAGGGTCCTGGGATGGAGCCCCACATCCAGCTCTCTGCTCAGCAGGGAGCCTGCTTCCCCCCTCTCCCTCTGCCTGCCTCTCTGCTTACCTGTGATCTCTCTCTGTCAAATAAATAAATAAAATCTTAAAAAAAAAAAGGAGAGATCCCTTGGTGGTCACTATGTAATAAATGACTTTTCCTCTTTCATGAAAACAAATGGGATCAGTAAACTTCTGCCCACTGATCTTGGTTCTTCACTAAGTTCTGTGAGTTCTTGCAAAATGAATTATACGAATTGTAGCTGCAGAAAATGAAATGTAATGTCTGTAAATGTCCCCCCAAATTCTTCCTCTGTCCAGAAAGCAGGCTCGTGAGTCAGCATAAGGCTCCATTCAGTGGCAATAACAAACAAATTGGAAACTTTAGTGGCTTCCCCCAGAACAAGACTGCTTCTCGTTTCTGTAATGCTGGTTAGCAGGGCTCCCCTCCATGCAGTGACTCAGTGAGCCAGCCTTCCTCCACTGTGCACCGGCCACGCCTCGCACGTGGCTCTCCTAGCCACCTCCGGGCAGGTGTATCTGCTCTTTACTACTTCCGCCCCAGTTGTGATCATCTATTGGCTAGAATGAGCCACATGGGCCTGTCCTAACTGCAAGGGAGTCTGGGAAATGTAGGAATACATAGGGGTGAGCACCAAATATGGCTTATTCTTTCTATTTGAGAAAAGAGAGACCTGCCGTTTGGTACCTTGAATATGGCAAGAGAATGGTGTTTGGATATCTCCAGGGTAATGAAAGGGGTCAGAGCACTTTCCCTGTTTGAAAAGCAGACATCTAAAGATGTCACTGCTCTTAACTGTCCATACCAGGCAAACACTGAGTCTCTCACAAGACCAAGTAAATCACATTTACTTGAGGCCAGTGTTCTGCTCAGACATTTGGAACCCCAGATTCGAGCAGAGGGTGAACACAGTGAAGGCAGGTCAGTCAGGATAGGCTAAATTTTAGGGGCTTTAAAACAACAAAGATCTGTCTCTCTCCTGTACTGCCCATTCGAGTTATCTACAGCTGAGTAAGGAACTGTCCTCCAACTTAGTGGCTTAGAGCAATCACGATCGTTATTTCTCACGATTCTGTGGTTGACCAGGATCAGCCAGGCAAGAAAATTGTGGGGAGTGAAAAAAGCCAGTCACAGAGGGGTACATATTATGTAACTTCATTCATGTAACATTTGTAATAGAATTACAGAGATGGAGGACCAATTAGTGGCCTGAGAGTAGCAAGACAGAGTCTTGTAGTGATGGTACAGTTACATTTCTTAATTGTACTGGTGGTTACATAAGGCTGTGCATGACAAAGTTGCATAGACCTACGCACACCGCAGACATACTCAAGACACGGGCACACACACATTCATGAATGTATATTCAGATGAGATCTGAATAAGCTCTGCCAATTGTCAAATGATACCAATGACATCAATTTCTGGCTTGACGTTGTATTATAGTTATGAAAGTTATGAAAGATGTTACCCTTGGGAGACGGTGGGTGAAGGGTACACAGAACTTCCCTGTACATTCCTTTGCAACTTCTGGGCATCTGTGATTATTTCAAAATCAAAAGGTTAAAAACGTAGGCAGCTGGGTTCTACAGGCTTGTCTTTTACTACGATGCTTTAATCACAAGAGCCACATCTTCATCACCAGCGCCACAAAAACAAATAGCATGCTGAAGAATGCAGCAGATGGAGTGCAGGGACTGGAAGAAAGTTTGTCTGAAAAAAAGGCGCAATGTTAGTGTAATGGGATTGTGGATGTTTTTCATTTCACATTTTTTTCTTCTCCCCCGTCCCTCCCAGCTTGAATTCTTCCAAAAGTGGATTCTAAGACAAGGATTTAATCGAGTAGCTTATTTGGGGTGAAGGAGAGGAAGACAATGAAGGGTGTGTGTCAAGGAGTTCCCTGTGGAGCAACTGAAGCTTCGTCCTGCTAGGGAACTCTGGGAGTCAGCCTAGGGTACATGCCTCAGTACTGTCCCCCTGAAGTGGGAGAGAGCCGGGGTATTTACCCACCAGCTCCGTGCTTACTGCTGGAGAGCTGCTCTCCAGGGGGCAATTCCATGCCCTGTGTGTGGCAAAGCAGGATTCAGTGGTAAACAAAAGCCCCAGTTTGGGCAGTTGGAAAACAGCCTGACGGGTAAGGACAGGGGCATAGGATAGAATCGCTGATCAAGAAGTAAAAACCAGAAGGAAAATGCAGCGCAGAGACTTCTTGCTTACTACAACCTCAGTATCCATCCTTTATTCTTTGTTCCAGCAGAAACACCCCCACCCCATGCAGGCATTCCTTGGGGGATGACAAGGTGCTCGCAAAAAGAAAACAAGAAACAAAAACTAAAATCTACATTTCCTAACCTTTAATGCATATAGCAGTGGCCCACTGAAATATAAGTGGCAGTTATTGAGAGGACCTTCTAATGGCCCTTTAACGGTGATGCCTCAGCTGGGAGATGTGCCCTAGCCCTTTCCCTCTAAATAGTGCCAGAACATGGATATGATGGCTGGAGCTGTAGCATTCATTTTGTGGCTATGAGACCCATCCTTGAGGATGAAAGCCCAGGAGGAGAGAGCAAAAGGTTGAAAGACCTCTAGGTCCTTGATAACTATGGAGTTATCCCTACTAGCTCTGAGCTATCTACTGCTGTAAACCTACAAGAGAGAAAAGCATCCTCTCCCTTGTTTAGTCACTGTTTTATTTGTATTTTCTGATCTATGCAGCAGAATTAAAATCTATTGGTAGACTTATTCATATACTGAAAGGGAAAATGACTACTACTAAAATATTTCCTCCTTCTTCCTTCTTTTCCTCTTTCTTTGCTCAAATGAGGTCTGAAGCCTCCTTTGCTTCTTCTGTGAGAACCTAATGATTATATCTGCCTTGCTGGGTTGTGGCTAGGATCAAGTGAGATAAATCTACCTGAAGCACATAGAACAGTGTCTGGTACCTAGAAAGGACCCAGAAATTGTCATCCCTTACTATTCCAAAGTGGAATAAATCAACCAGAAATTACACTTCCTGGTAATGGGGTACGTTTTAGGGTGTTGTGCTCCATGTTTTGACTAATGTGTGGTTCAGCATAACATTTATCCCTGAGGAAATGATGCACCATTTTGCTTTTCAAAAATCCCTGGCATTTGGTTATTTTTCTTGTTATGTGAAACAGTCTGTTCATTTAATTGCCCTGATTGAAGCTGAAAGAAATTGCATTTAACATCTGTAAGCAAGGTTTTTATTTTTTTGTTTTTTTAACATCTTAATTTAATTTAATTTTTTTCAGTGATCCGAGATTCATTGTTTATGCACCACACCCAGTGCTCCATGCAATACGTGACCTCCTTAACACCCACCACCAGGCTCACCCATCCCCTCTCCCCCTCCCCTCCATAACCCTGTTTGTTTCTCAGAATCCACAGTCTCTCATCTTTCATCTTCCCCTCTGATTTATCCCAATTTACTTTTCCTTTCCTTCTCCTAACGTCCTCCATTTTCTTCCTTATGTTCCACAAGTAAGTGAAACCATGTGATAATTGACTTTCTCTGTTTGACNCCTCCATTTTCTTCCTTATGTTCCACAAGTAAGTGAAACCATATGATAATTGACTTTCTCTGTTTGACTTCACTCAGCATAATCTCCTCCAGACCCATCCACCTTGATACAAAAGTTGGGTATTCATCCTTTCTGATGGCTGCATAATATTCCATTCTAGATATGGACCACATCTTCTATATCCATTCTTCTGTTGAAGGGCATCTCGGCTCTTTCCACAGTTTGGCAATTGTGGGCATTGCGGATACGAACATTGAGGTACATATATATGGCCCTTCTTTTCACTACATCTGTAACTTGGGCTAAATACCAGTAGTGCAATTAAGCAAGGTTTTTATGACACTGGCTTTTGACTAACAGAGTACAATTGTACCCGAATTGTGACAAGTGGGAGTCCCTTCAACCTAGTTCATGTATTCTTTTGAAAAAATTCTTTAGTTTTTGAAAGCCCCTTCCTTGGTTTATGACACGAGTAGATATTCTAAGCTCTTCTTGTTTTCTTCCAGGGCACAGGGTTTTTTTTGTCTTTGTTACTTCCTGTATTCCCAGTGCCCAGAACAGAGTCTGACACTGAATGAATGAATGAATGATTGTGCTTCACACATTCCTCTGCTTCTTTCCTAATAACTTTCTTCTTCTTCTTCTTCTTCTTTTTAAGATTTTATTTATTTATTTGACAGAGAGAGACACAGCGAGAGAAGGAACACAAGCAGGGGGAGAGGGAGAAGGAGAAGCAGGCTTCCTGCTGAGCAGGGAGCCCGATGTGGGGCTCAATCCCAGGACCCTGAGATAATGACCTGAGCCTAAGGCAGAGGCTTAACCCACTGAGCAACCCAGGTACCCCAATAACTTTCTTTTTTAAAAAGTTTTATTTATTTAAGTAATCCCTACATCCCACATGGGGCTCAAATCCATGCCCCCAAGATCAAGGGGGGCATGGTCCTCCAACTGAGCTAGCCAGGCACCCCCCGCCCCGCAATAACTTTCAGTTTACACCATCTATCAAGTCAGAAATTAGAACTTACACGTTATAGGAAGGCTCACAAACCTCTCTGAGGTGGGGCCTCCCACTGACATCGCTTCGCTGTAGCTAAGCCCAGTCTGCTCACAACTCCTGGATCTGTTAAAAATAGCTCAAGGCAGCCTCAACCGCTCCCAGTATCCTGGCTATTTTTAGGACAGAGGAGGGGGTGAAGGAAAAATGTGACCAAGAGTCACTTCCAGGGAGAAGTATCCCCTTTTACTGGCTCAGGACCAGGGGCCTCGCCCACTGCCCAGAGATGCCCACTCTTGTGAATGGCTCAAGACTGAGAAGTAGATGGTCACGTGACATGTTTTCCCTCAATACTAGATTCTGAATGCCCTGCAGATTTCCTGCTCTGCTGGGTTTGCAAGAAAACACAGTGCCCCTGGGTCACACTGGAGAGGCCACTAAAATTCTATGCAGGCTCTGAACTTTCACTGCCAGCTGCTGAAGAACAGTCAATGTATAACTCAAGGAATGTATGGATCAGCTCATTCATTCAGGCGTTGTTCTAGGTTCTGGACTCCCATGGGGACTGAAGTAGACAAACACTCCTGCCTTCATGGGGCTGGCATCGCAGTCGGGGACTCCGACAATATAATAAGGAGGCAAACTATACGGTCTGTAGGCTGTTGTTAGCTGGTATGGAGGAAAATAGTCCAGGGCAGGTGCACCGCTGGTCCCGGCAGAGGGGGTTTGGATGAACCACGTTTCTGATACTCTGACACTGGGGGCCTGGCTGAGCCTGGAAAGACTGCCCCTTGCACGGTGAACCAATTCCTAGAGTTAGTAAAGGGCTCCAATCTAGATTCCACATCCCAACTGTCTCTGTTCCTGGCTCTCAAGCTCTGGGCCACTCTCCGTCTGCCTTATTAACCACAGGGCCAGAGAGCAGACAAGTAGGGGCAGTTCTGATGCTCCAGGACTCACTGAAATTAATCAGACTAGTCAATTCCGAGCCTGCCCGTCCTGCCTCACCTGTTCCTGCCTGCAGCACCCACAGTAAAGGCTCCCGCCCACGTCTCTCTTTGCTCTGTCTGCCTCCTGACTGACCACAGTGCTTCCCGTGTGGCGCTACATGGCACTGTGTGCCCCCTCCTCGTGGGAATGGAGAATAACAATCTTTTCAGTGGCAGTCGTCTCCTGATCTGTTGGCCTCACCATACCCGAAGGAGAATAAAACCCACATTTTAAATCTCGGGTTTGTTTGATTTTAGATGGGGTGGCTTGGTATGGCCTCACTGACATTGAAGTGGGGAAGTAAGCCATGTGAATATCTGGGAAAGAACATTCCAGGCAGAGGGAGTGGCAAGTGCAAAGGTCCTGAGCCTAGACCAGGCCCAGCGTGTTTGTGGAACAGTGAGGAGGCCGGTGTGGCTGGATCAGAGTGGAGAGGGGTGGGGAGCAGTGGGAGGAGGGGATGGCAGGGATGTGAAGAGGCTGAGTGTGCAGGGCTTTGTGGTGCATAGGGAGGGCTTTTGCTTTTGCTTTGAGGAGGTGGGAGCCATGGAGTGTTCTGAGCAGAGGAGGGACATGATCTGACTCAAGTGCTCAGAAGCGCCCGCTGGTGGCTACGGCGGGAAGAGGCAAGGGTGGTAAGAGTGGTGCTGGGAACCCAGAGACCACAGAGAAGGCGACTGCACTGGACCAGGCAGGAGATAGTGGGGGCTGGATTGGGGTGATAGCAGTTATACAGGAACTTTGGACGTGGATCTGTGAGGTGCCCCTGAAACCTGGGGACAAACATTTTTTTTTCCTTTAAATTTCCTGTTGGTGCTTTGGAAATTGTCTTTGGGAGAAAACAGATTAAATGCCCCGTTGGGCTGGTAGGGTTTTCATTTGCATGCAGCAGAAATGGATTCGGTGGGTCTTACATTTAAAGGATGGGTTATATAGAAATAATATTGGAGGTGCTCAGCATTGACCGGAAGCTGGAGAAACAGGCTTGGAGAAAGGAGAGAAACTGAAGGAGCTCTGGGAGTCCAGTGGGCATTACGAGAGTCGTGCATTGCCGATGATAATGGTGCGTGGCTGTGACCCTCAGCAGATCCTCCTGGCCGCCTGTGTCCACATCTGCTTGCCCAAGGGCCTTGTCTAAAGTTGCCCAAGACTGCACAGCAGGCCAGAAGTGCCTGTGAATGAACAGCTACATCCCACTCCTGCCACCGTCAGCAGCCCTCAGCCCATGACTGATAGCAGCTGGTGAGTCGCTGCCCCAGCTTCCTTGGCCTCGGGTGGGATGGCTCTGCGGGGTGTGTACTGCCCAGTCCCATGGCATTCCCCAGCAGAATGAGCCCCAGGGGCCCGTGGAGTCACCTGTTTATCAGTGCACCTGTATGGGCTGCCCTTCTCTTTCTGTTTCACATCCCCAGTCCCGGACTGGCATTTCCTGGGGTCACCTCCCAAACAAACGATTTACCCATGAGTCCTTAGGTCCGTGCCTCCTTCTGGGGGGACCCAAGCAAAGACAATTGCATTCCACGGCAGAAGCCTCCAGACCCAGGAATTTACAAATCACTTTGAGAGGGAAGGGCTGAGAAGTGGTGTCAATATCAGCATCTGGAAGTTTCTCCCAAATTTCTTAGTTGCCTGGAGACAGCAGCCCCTGAAATAGGAGCCGGGCACAGTGGGTTTCCCCAGGACTGGGAGCACAGCTCTGCTCCAAGTCCCCCTTCTTTCTATTAGTACCAGCTAACATTGGACATCACGCGGAGTGGCTAGGGAGCTCCCAGCCAGAGTCTGGGGCGCCCCTTCTCCTGGTCACTTATGTATTATCGCGGGATGCCTGTGCACATTCAGGACGGATAAAAAGTTTGTAGGAAGTTTATCTTTAGCATGTCTGTGTTAGATGAGCCTTCCTCCTTGGGGGCCAGCGAGAGGATTCAGAGCCAAGGTCACACAGAAGACAGCTCTGGACACGTGCTACCCCTTCCCTGCCCTTCGGACATTCCCAAAATGACTGTGGGCTGCTCACCCTGGAGTCAAAGCAATGAGCCGGGGCAGAGGTTGGCCAAGTGTGAATCTCATGTCTGCCCCAGGAGGGGACACTGGTGTTGGAACAGCTCTTGTGTGAAGACTACTCTCGAAGGAGAATTCCCTCCTCCGCTGTCCCCCACCGAAAGGCAAAAGGGGTGCTAATAGGAAAGTAGAAGGTTAGATGCTGGATAGTCAGAAATATAGCCAACATCAGCTCTCTAGAGGGAATGAGGTGCTGTCACCTTTGTGATTTCTTTGTTGCATTTACAATAATTTTACAGAGATAGCAAAAAACAAAAACGAACAAAACAAAAATGACAAGAACAAAAAGCCCCTCTAACCACCCCCTCCCCGGCCCAAAACCCTCCAAAATTGTATCCTGCTCCAGCATATGTCATTGGTGCTCCTCCTGCCTTGGACCGCCTCGGGGTTCACTTGCAAGCCATTCCCTTTTACACCAACAACTGCCTTCAGCCCTCTGGATTAGTTTCCTAGGGCTAGCGTAACAACTGACCACAAACAGTGGCTTTATAAACAGAAATCTCTAAGTTCTGGAGATCAGAAGTCCAAAATCAAGGTGTGGGCAGTACTGGTTCTTTCTGGATGCTCTGAGAGAGCTCATCCCATGCTTCTCTCCTGGCTCTTGGTGGTTTCCAAAAAATCTTTGGCACTTCTTGGCTCGTGGCCATATCATTCCAGCCTCTGCCTCTGTCGTCACATGGCTTGCTTCTCTGCACCTGTCTCTGTGTGTTACCACCTCTTCTTAGGAGGACGTGAATCATTGGATTTAGGGTTCACCTGAAATCTGGGATGATCTCATCTTGAGATCCTCAATTACATCCCAAAAGATCCTTTTTTCCAAATGACGTCACATTCACAGGTTCTGGGGTCTGGGGTGTGGACATTAAGGCTCTGGTTCTCAGCCTGTGTGGGTATGATGGTCTGAATGTTTGTATCCCTCCAAAGTTCATATGGTGAAATCCTAACCCCCAATGGGATGGCATTTGGAGGTGAGACAGCTGGGGTGGAATTAGGTCATGAGGGTAGAGCCCTCTTTAATGGAATTAGTACCCTTATGAAAGGAACCCCAGAGACCTCTGTCTTTTGCACCAACAGCTCCCCTTTATACCAACAACTGCCTTCAGCTCTCTGACTGTATTAGTCCATGTGAAGACAGACCAGGGAGTCAGCTGTCTGCAACCTGGAAGAGGATCTCACCAGAACCTGACCACGCTGGCATTCTGAGCTTGGACTTCCAGCCTCCAGACCTGTGAGAAACGAACTTCTGTTGTTTAGGAGCCACCCAGTTTATGGCAATTTGTCCTATCAGCTCAAACAACTTAGAGAGTAGGCAAGTCAGAAGTGCTCTAAAATTAATACCTCCAGAGTGGCCCTCAAACAATGTGGGACAGGCGTTGATGGAGAGATGTTCCTTCCTTCTCAGTGGGACAGTTCTGAGGGGTCTGCTACATAGTCTCTCAGAGCATCCCGGCAAGACTGAGCCCTCATTGCTAAGAGGGGGAACTCGGGGCTCATTGACTCTAAGATGGTCCCTAATGGTGCTTGCTTCCTGGTACTCACATCTCATGCCATCCCCTTCCCTACAGGGTGGATGTATTGGCTTCTAACCAACAGGCTCTGGCAAAGGTGATGGCATGTCAGTTCCATGATTATGTTCCATAGATAGTTGCTTCACTAGCAGGTTACTCTCTTGCTGGCTTTGATGAAATAGTCACTATGGTGGAGACAGCTGTGTAGCAAGGAACGAAGGACAACGCTAGTCAACCACTGGGAAGGAACTAAAGTCCTAAGTCTAGCAGCCTGCAAAGAACCAAATCTGGCCAACCACTGCATGACCTTAGAAGTGGGCCCTGGGCCATTCAAGCCTTTGGTTGAGACTGTGGTGCTGGCTGACATCTTTGCAGCCTGTTAGAGTCCCTGACACAGAGGGTCCACCAAGACACTCCTGATTTGTGACCCTCAGAAAGTGTGCTGTTTTATTATTTTTCTTATTTTTATTTATTTTTTATTTTTTATTTTTAATTTTTTTTAAACGATTTTATTTATTTATTTGACACAGAGAGAGATTTCAAGTAGGCAGAGAGGCAGGCAGAGAGACAGGGAGAGGAGGAAGCAGGCTCCCTGCCGAGCAGAGAGCCCGATGCGGGCCTCGATCCCAGGACGCTGAGATCATGACCTGAGCCGAAAGCAGAGGCTTTAACCCACTGAGCCACCCAGGCGCCCTATTTTTCTTATTTTTAAAAAAGATTTTGTTTATTTATTTTAGAGAGAGTGGGGGGGGGGCAGAGGGAGGGGGAGAGAGAGAATCCCAAGCAGACTCAGCACTGAGCATGGAGCCCAATGTGAGGCTCAATCCCATGACCCTGAGATCATGTCCTGAGCTGAAACCAAGAGTCAGATGCTTAACCAACTGAGCCACCTGGGTGCCCCTGAAGTGTGCTATTTTAAATTGCTACATTTTGGGTAATTTGTCATACAGCAATAGCTAACCAATACCATGCTCATCATCACAGTTTTTATTGACTACCCTTCTGTATCTTGCTTCTCTGCTCCTTTACCCTGCTTCCTGGGATCACTCCCCAGTAAACTATTTGCACTGAAGTACTTATCTCCAGGGCTGCTCTTGAGGAGATCCAGACTAAGACACCTGTCATTAGGACTATGGGCTACCTACTTTTGTTTATAGGAAAGTCAGTGCATGTTGGAAAAATGTCAAAGAACAGAAAGTGTCCTAAAGGTTTTGCTAGTGTTCGGTGTAGGTGGATTTACACCCAGCATCCATCCCAATGTCCTATTTTCTTGTAATGCAGAGGCTGGACAGCAAAACATGGCACCTCAAAGAATCCCTTGCAGCCAGGATACTGGAGGTGAATCATGTCCAACCAACTGGAAGCCCACTAGGTTTGGAAGGTGTGGTGAGTTGGAGGCCAGCTTTTCACTGCTTCAGCCGTTACTACTATTATGGATGACTGGGGAGATCTTGGTTTTCCATTTTTATTTCCTAACAGAATTCCAATGCCCAGTGCCTAGCTTTGGGAGTTTCAAGAGGAGTTTTGGTCCAGCTTCCTGGTCTCTGAATCATGACCTGGGATTGTGGTTTTGCAGTTAACATTTTGGGAAGTGGCCTCCAATAGATACCCTTCTGTGTTAATTAAGGTAACAATAATTGCTGTAACAGCTGTTTTAGGGCATCAGAAGGATGATTTTTGTTCATGTGAAGTCAGTGGAGTGTTTGACAAATGGTTTCCCTTGTGGATCTGAGATATCCAAGATGCAGAGGGCAAGATGAGATTAGCTATGTGAGAGATTTGTTAGGGATGGCGAGGAGGTGGGGAATCGAGTGAACAATGACCTTTCTTTTCCTGGGAGCTTCCCTTTGCAGCCAGAGTCTGTTTTGCCTGCACTGTGGCAGTTGGAAATGCTGGGGAATCAAAGTACTCTGGGAGCCGCCTTTTAGTAATGACTGCAGAAGCTGGTGGGTTATTACCCCAGCTCCCCTGCTCCTCAGGTGGGCATACTCTCAGGGGCATGTTCTACACTGGCTCCCAGACTTCCCCAGAGGGATTAAGTTCTAGTTACCCAGTAGTGGTAACTCTCTGCCCAATGCATCGTTTACTGTCTGCCTTCTCTCTCTCCATCCTACTTCACCGTTTTCTAGTGATGCTTCCTGGGGGCTGCTTTGTAATATTTGACTTATCCTCAAATCCTGTCTCAGGGTTGACTTCTGGGGGATTCAAATGAAGACTCTCTCAAAATAGATTGAATATGTTAAGTCTATCCAACCTGAACTTGTGTGTGTGTGTGTGTGTGTGTGTGTGTGTGTGTGTGTGTGAAGAAAGCACAATTTGGAAAGGCAAACACCTTACAGAGAGTTGGCACTGCCCTAGCACAAGACTTTGTTTTGATGTCTCCTCTAGTGCCTGGAACAGAACCCCTCAGTAGAGCCCTGTGTCCTAGAAATGGTTGAGTTGACTTGTGACTTGAAGCGGGGAAAGAAAACTAAAGAATTGCATTTGCTATCAGCTCAGAATTGCTCACCATTCCTTTTACATTTTGAAGTGGGTCGAGGAGGAGTTGGCAGCTCCCCGTTTCCCCTCAGCATGCAGCCAGATAGCACTGCAGACTTTTCTGGTGCAGAGAGCAAATGCACACCCATTATGTGCCCACGGACACCATCCAAGAATTTCCCTTTTCTGACCCTACTTGGAAAATGACAGGGCTGTCAATATATGTAAAAGTCTGAACAATTTCTTTGCTAAACACAGCTTCAGCTGGAAGAAAACCATTGATTTTCTTCCAGCTCAGAAGCACCTGCAGTACTTGGCACCACACCTGGCATGGCTGCTCTGGGGGATAAAGGAGTGCTGCCTGCCCCCCTGAGTCACAGGCTCTCTGTAGGCACACAACATTGTCAGAGACTGCCAGCCTGCTGATAGGAATCTCATTGCCCCTGGGCCAACCACTGACTTCCACAGAGCCCAAGTCCTGAATCATTGCTTCTTCATGGGGGTTGGTCAAGAAATAGAAGCAGAAAATGGATTCTTTTTTATTGTACAGAAGTTGGTTGGCTTTCAAGGCAAATGCTCTTAATACTTTTTAAAAAAGATTTTATTTATTTATTCGACAGAGAGAGAGAGATCACAAGTAGGCAGAGAGGCAGGCAGAGAGAGAGGAGGAAGCAGGCTCCCAGCTGAGCAGGGACCCAGATTCGGGGCTCGATCCCAGGTCCCTGAGATCATGACCTGAGCCGAAGGCAGAGGCTTAACCCACTGAGACACCCAGGTGCCCCTCAAGGCAAATGCTCTTAAGACAAATGCTTAATCAGGATTTGGGTGGAACTTTCTCGTGTTTTTGCTCACTCTCAGAGATCAAGCCGGGGACCAATGTGGGAGATCAACCAGGTGTTGGCAGTACTTTGGGACCATCTGAATGAGGGGAAAGTCAAAGCCCTGTGGTCACCATTATGGATTTTGTGAAAAATCTGAGAACTCTTTTAGTCAAATTGCCACACTGTGAGAGATTGGAGACTAACTCTGTGGAAATTTTTGATTCCAGGAGAAGACTTCTGCAGCCTGGTGTGGAGTGACAGAAATCTGCAAGTACACAATTAAAATTTACTTCTCTCAGGGGCACCTGGGTGGCTCAGTCAGTTAAGCATCTGTCTTTGGCTCAAGTCATGATCTCAGGGACCCAGGATAGAGCCCTGGCTCAGGCTCCACACTCAGTAGGGAGTCTGCTTCTCCTTCTCCTTCTCCTTCTGCCAGCTCATGCTGATGCTCTCTCTCTCTCTGAAATAAATAAAGAAAATCTTTAAAAAATTTACTGCCCTATTAAAAGAGATTAATAAGCTATTTCTCACTGATACAACACCAGAGTAGCAGGAAGTACTCGACCCCAGCTCTGCGTGCCCATTCCCCAGTTTCTTCAAGCTTACCTGCTATCTGTTCACACCTGTGACCTTCAGAGGGTCACTCATGTGCACTGGAGCCAACTTGCTCATATGGAGGGCCAGAAGTGCCTGGGAGTTTATCTTACCTTGCCCCTACATCCTGGGTGGCCAATTGCTACTGGGTTTAGGAGGCTGTTATGGACTGAGTGTTTGTGTCCCTGCAAAATTCACATGTTGAAGCCCTATCCCCAATGTGACTATATTTGGAGATTGAAACTTTATGAGGCAATTAGGATTAAATGAGGTATTAAGGGTGAGGCCCTGGTCATATAGGATCAGCGTCCTTCAAAGAAGAGAAACTAGAGCTCTCTTTACACATGCACGGAGGAAAGGTCATGTGAGCACACAGTGGGAAAGCAGCCCAAGATGGGAGCCCTCGCTAGGCTTCCTCCCTGCTGGCCCCTTGATCATGGACTTCCAGCCTCTGGAACTGTGAGAAAATACATTTCTGTTGTTTAAGCCCCCCAGTCTGTGGTACTTCGTTATAGCAGCCCTAGCAGATGAATATAGGGTTCCAAAGCCAAGCTCCCTTGCCTGAGGTATAATTTATGTCCTAGAACTCTCTGCAGGATCAGTCTGAAGTCAGAACTGGACTTGACATTGCATATTTGTGTGGCTTCCTCCCTTTGCCTGTCCTGATACCCCACTCCCTTCACAGTTATCTGGGAGTGCTGCTTTTTCTTTTCTTTTCTTTTTTATCGGGGGGTAGGTGGGAAGGTAAGGGCAGAGGGAGAAGGAGAGAGAGAATTTTAAGAAGGCTTCACGCCCAGCTCGGAGCCTGATGTAGGACGTGATCTCAGGACTCTGAGATCATGACTTGAACCTAAATCAGGAGTTGGCACTTAACCGACTGTGCAACCCAGGTGCCCCGAGCATTTCTTAATAAATGACTTGCATTTTAATTTGTGTCTCCAATTCTGCTTCTGGGAATATCTGACCTAAGAAATTAGTGATGCAGAACTTTGCCAAAGGTAACCTGAGTACTGAGTTGAGGACACAGGAACTGCTAGGAAATGAATTCCACTTGCACAGATTTGGTAGTTTCTATTAGTCGGAGTTCCTTGGGTCAGATAAAGTACTGTCATCTGCTACAGTAGGCAATTCCTGAAATCTCAGGGGCTTTACACAACAAAGGATTATTTCTCACTCACAGGCAGTCTGATGTAGGTTGGGCAGCCCCATCTTCCATCTTTTAGCTGCACTAAATGGAACATATGGTTTCTGAAGTTGTCGGGCAGAGGAGAAACACCAGTTTTTAACTGCCTCAGTCTGGAAATGGCATGCATCATTTCTGCTTATAGTTCTTTGGTTGAAACTAGCCATCTGATCCTAATCAAAATACAAGGGGTAAGGGCAACTGGGTGGCTCAGTTGGTTAAGTGCCTGACTCTTGCTTTTGGCTCAGGTCATGATCTCAAGGTTGTGGGACTGAGTCCCGAATCAGACTCCATGCTGAGTGCAGAGTCTAGTTCAGATTCTCTCCCTTTGTCCCTCTTTCTGCATACTTGCTTTCTCTCTCTCAGTAAAATCTTTTAAAAAATGCAAGGAGTATTGGGAAATGTAGAGGAGCACGTGGGCTGTTTGGGGAACCACAGTTCTTTTTATTTTCCCCAAGATTTTATTTTTTTGAGAGAGAGAGAGAGTGAGAACGAGAGAGCATGAGCAGGGGGAGGGGCAGAGGGAGAGGGAGAAGCAGACTCCCTGCTGAGCAGGGAGCCCAATGCAAGACTTGATCCCAGGGTCCTGGGATCATGACCTATGCCAAAGGCCGATGGTTAATCAACTGAGAAACTGAGGCACCCCCCTGGTTTTTCTTACAGTGGAGTTGCACCTTATATAATGATCAGGTTTCTGAAGGCAATGAAAAAGGCAAAAGCTGCATGTGACCCAAATTGCCTTTCAAAATCTTTTAGGAAGGCAACATCAGTATGATTTGTAGGCTCATGTTGTCTTTCATTACAGAAAATAATAACAGAAAATGTCTTTCTTCTGCATTTGCAGGCAAAAATTAATAAATGCTTCTAAAGTTTTTGAGATTTTGCTAATTAAAGCAAACTAAAATTTGAATGTACTTTGTGAATTTCAATGACAAAGCATATGGTTTTGCTTGAATAAGAAGTTAAATTAAACCCCAAAGACACAAACCATAAAATATTGATATGTTAGACATTGTCAAGATTAAGAAATTTTCTGGGGGACCTGGGTGGCTCAATCAGTTAAGCATCTGCCTTCCGCTCAGGTCACGATCTCAGGGTCCTGGGATCGAGTCCTGTGTAGGGCTCTCTGCTCAGTGGAGAGCCTGCTTCTCCTCCCTCATCTGCCATTCCCCCCACTCATTCATTCTCTCTCTCTCACTCTCTCTCGCTCAAATAAATAAAATCTTAAAAAAAAAGATTAAGAAATTTTCTTCATCAAAAGAGCCCATTGAGAGAGCACAAAGTCAAGTCATGGAATTGGAGAGGATAATCTGCATTGCATATTTTCAAAGGACTCATATTCAGAGTATATAAAGAATTCTGCAAACCAGTAAGACAGATACATGAAGAACAAAATGGGCAAAAACCTTGAACAGGCTGGGTCATTTTGTTTCAGGTTGTGGATTGTCTGGGTTTAGTTGGTGCCCAGTTGAGGACTGGGTTTACTTTTTTCTCCATGTCTGTTAATTCTGTGGCTCAAGATAGAGGGGAAGCAACTCCCTTGGCTATGCTCTTTTCCTTTTTTTTTTTTTTTAATTTTATTTTTATTATTTGCCCAAGGGGTACAGGTCTGTGAATCATCAGGCTTACATCTTTCACAGCATTCACCAAAGCACACACCCTCCCCAATGTCCATAACCCACCCACCCTATCCCTACCCTCCCACCCCCCAGTAACCCTCAGTTTGTTTTGTGAGATTAGGAGTCTCTTATGGTTTGTCTCCTTCCCCATCCCATCTTGTTTCATTATTTTTCCCTCCCTACCC
>LNAC01000140.1:2821431-2888027 GCA_002007465.1 Ailurus styani | reverse complement strand
TCTTCTTTATCCATTCATCTGTTGATGGACATCTAGGTTCTTTCCATAGTTTGGCTATTGTGGACATTGCTGCTATAAACATTCGGGTGCACGTGCCCCTGAGGATCACTACCTTTGTGTCTTTAGGATAAATACCCAGTAGTGCGATTGCTGGGTCGTAGGGTTATGCTCTTTTCCTAACAAAAGAATGGAGTGCAAGAGCCAAATTAAATCATATAGGAACATTTAAAAACCTTTGTTCACATCTGCTAAGATCCATTGGCCAAAGAAAGTCATCTGATCAAGCCCAGCATCAGTGAGTTGAAGACATATACTCCACCCACAGTGGAAGGGCACTGTATGGTCACGTGAAAAGAGTGTGGATATACTGCATTTCTAGAAGTGCAATCCCATCTACTTTGGCTGTTATGGTTAGATTGCGGGAGGGAGGGAAGTCCTTACCCAAGGGACAACATATGTGAGAGAGAGTATGAGTTCTAATGACATCTTTGGCAGCTCTGGATCTAGTCATTCTTGGAGCTGGATTCAAATTTGGCCTTCCTAGAGTCACCAACCGATATATCTCCCTGCTGCTTCCCTTTATGATAAAACTATTTTGTTGTTGTTGTTTTGTTTTTTTTTAAAAGTCTTTATTTATTTATTTGACACACAGAGAGAGAGATCACAAGTAGGCAGAGAGGCAGGCAGAGAGAGAGGAGGAAGTAGGCTCCCCGCTGAGCAAGGAGCCTGATGTGGGCCTCGATCCCAGGACCCTGAGATCATGACCTGAGCTGAAAGCAGAGGCTTTAACCCACTGAGCCACCCAGGCACCCCAGTAAAGCTATTTTGAATCAGGATCCTGTCACCTACAACCACATGATTCTTAACATACAATATCCCTCATGGTAAATTAGAGTGCTCATTTCTTCTCACCAGCAACAGCACTGGGTGTTAATATTCTTTTTCAGTTTTTACCTGTTTTCCAGGTGAAGAATGGGACCTTGTTTAAACTTCAGTTATTTGCTAGTAATATCAAATATCTTCATACACCTATTGACCATTTCTATTTCTCCTTTGTGAGCTGAATTTAGCTTACTATTGGAATGTGCTGATTTTTCAAGCTGGAGTTGGGTTTGCAACAGGGATATATTTCCTAAGTGTTTGGGGGTGCTGAAATGGTTTGATGTTGATTATAATATCCCTCCAGGCTGTGAATGTTTCTACTTTTATGTAGCCAATGTTTCTTGTTGAAATGAGCACAGAATGACTTGTGTCACCTTTTTCAAACAGCCTCAGTGAATGTTATTTTGGGTTAAAGAGCAAGAGTAAGACAGAGGGTGAGACAGCTGTCACAAGTTCCCCGGAAAGTGGTATCATATATCACAATTTCATGGTTACTGCTCTTTGGAAGCTTGACACCTTCCTAGGAGAAATCTAATGCTTGAAAGAGAATCTGCCTATTAAAAAACCCTGAATATATGAATCCAGCTAATTTCCAGAAGAGGGGAACAGCACAGAAAGAGGAACATTTTTTAGGAAGCAATTGTTGTCATGTGTGAGATCTCAGACTAGAATTCAGGAATCTGGACACTTAGCTCCTAATTCTTAGGGAGAGGCAGTGGCATGAACTGGCTGAAATCCTTGCTGGGTAAAAAGTGTGTTCTGTGGCTTAGCAGCATCAGCAACACCTGGGAACTTTCTAGAATTGCAAATCTCCACCTCTTCCCTGGATTACTGAATCAGAACTTCCTGGATAGGCTCTGGAGCATGACAAACCTCAATGAATTTCAGCCTCTGTTATGTATCATTTTTACTGTGATATTTCTCAGTCCAGAGACACTTTCAGCCTGCAGTCTGGCCACACATGATTGTGATAGATCACAGGTTGCGACATATCGTTGCCTCTGCTGTCTGGCCAAGGTGGTTATCCTGTTCTTTCTAATTGGTCAGGAGGGACACGGATAGTACTGCAGTCACCATGGGATTTAGCAGCAGTGGTGTATTTAGTACACTTCCCCATGTGTGGGAGGCTGATTAGCTACATTTTCTAAGTACCTAACAGCTGCTATTAGCCTTTAATGATCTTAATTCCCAAAGTAGCTTGGTGGCAAAAAGAGCCATTCTCAGATTTTTCCCTGCCAAGTTTCCCAGGGGACAGTCATTTGCTTTCAGCATCTGTGTGTTAGAGACCTGAAAGGAACGTTCTCTGGATCCTGAAGATTTCTAGCCAAGGGGGTTAGTAACAAAGCCCATATCTGGCAGAAAGATTAAACCCTGAGATTGAAATTGCTCTGAATTTATCCCATGGGCAAACAGAGTATATTCTCTCGAAGGGTTTGCCTTTAGAGATGAAGCAGGGAGAAAGTTTTTGTTCTATGTTCAGGAGCAGTTTGCCTTTTTTGTACTAAATTCCAATCAGGTGCTTTGTGAGCTTTCTTGTCCACAGTTCTGGGGATGCTCTTGGAATCCCTGCAAATAATTTCTTTGCAGGTGAATGCAAAGTCACCTTTTTGAAAATGGATTTTCTTAAGATTTTCAGCTAAAGTTTTAAAACTCCATCTGTACCACTTACTAGCTGTGTGTCACTGGTCATGTCACTTAGCCTTTCTAGATCTTAATTTTCTCTTTTAAAAAATGAGATTAATACTAGTAACTATAACAATAATAGGATTGGATGGGTTAATGCATGTAAAGTACTTAGAATAGTGCCTGGCACATCATATGCAAACATTAGCTGGTATGATTTTACTATTAGTGTGAACAATTGTAAATAAGTCACAGCATGCTCTTACTTACCCCTGCCTTCCATGTCAGGGATTGCCATCCACCCCGGGAATCCCTCCTCACTTCATGCTTTTGGTAGTAGAACTCACCTGAGTTATGGCAGAGGACATGGTTACACAGCTTCTCTTCCAACTATATAAGGCCATGTGACAAAGGTCCTAGCAATAGCATATAGTAGAAGCAACACATAAACTTCCATGTCCCTTCCATAAGAGGAAATGCTTGTCTTCCACTCCCCCCACTCATGGCAGTCGGAGCAAGGACATGGGGATAGGCCAGGCTAGGCATGTGGATAAAGACAGACTCTAGAGATGGCAGAGCTATGAGATAGAAGGAACTGGTCCCTTGGTGATCTTGTACAGTGAAACTCTTTACCTGTGTCAGACCTCCTGCCCATGTCTGGAGTCCTAGGTGAGAGAATGAAATTTGTTTTTTATTTGAACCATTGTTTTCCTGGGTCTCTTTGCTTCCATATCTTGTTTCCATGCTTAAGAACACATCACTTACAGGGGCACCTGGGTGGCTCAGATGGTAAAGCATCTGCCTTCGGCTCAGGTCATGATCCCAGGGTCCTGGGATCGAGCCCCACGTCGGGCTCCCTGCTCTGTGGGAGGGCCTGCTTCTCTCTCTCCCTCTCTCCCTGCTGGTGTCCCTCTCTCTCTGTGTCTCTCTCTGTCAAATAAATAAAATCTTAAAAAAAAAAAAAAGGAACACATCACTTACAATCTGGGCATTAGACCATATCTTAGGGAAATGGATTTAGTTCTTAACCTGAGTCAAAGTTTGTTTAAAAAATTTCAGAGTTTATTGGTCAGTTAGTAGACCATAGAAGCAAGTGGGTCCAGTCCCAGCTAGCCTGTGAATACGGATGAGGCCACATTAACATGAATGCCTGAGTTTCAACAACTCCTTATTTTCTGCCCATAGGACCTCACCATCTCCTCTCCTACATTGTGTTGCAGAATTCTGAGGGACTATTTCACTTATGTCCAGGCAAAAGTTTGCTCACAACAGGTTTGCTGCTATTACAATCCCAATGGCGGCCACCTTGCTATCTTCTCTAGTGCTTTTCACCGGTGTCCTGCTCTTTTGGATGCCAGGGCCCCGTGACCCTTGCTGATGGCCTTCTTGGCTCTCATGGCACCCAAGCTGCCAAGGGTCTCTGACATGGGAGAGTGACTTTTCCTCCAAAGCTGTCAAGATTACATTTCAGTGCTATCTGCCTTCCATCACTGCTGTTGGATGGTCTGTTCATTAACGCTGACATTCCTTTGTAAGTGATGTGTACTTTCTCTCTGGCTGTTTTAACGATCTCTCTGTCTTTGGTATTTACAGTTTCACCAAGATGTGTCTAGGCATTCATTTATTTGTTTTATCCCGCTTGGGATAGGTTATGCTTCTTGAATCAGTGGATGTCATGTTTTTCCTCAATTTTCAAAAAATTTGCAGTTAACTCTAAGTTTTGCCTTTCCTCTGTTTTCTCTACTTGATCCTCCTGGGTCTTTGATTAGATGTACCCAAATCACCTGGGATGAAGTTTCCACCACCCCCCCAGGATGGGAGTTTGAACTAGTAATGAAACTGTCATAAAAAAATAAAATTACGTCTTCTCTTCGGTATCTACATTGGGATCTGAAATTCATACTTGCAATATTGTCAGGGGTTCAACAGAAGGAAGTCCAGACACCGAAACCAGGTGTTGGCGAACTGTGGTGCACCAGCCAGATTTGGGGGCTATCTGTGTTTGTGATTAAAGTTTTGTTGGCCACGCCCACTCACCTACCTACCATGTATGGCTGTTTTTGTGTTGCAATGCCAGAGTTGCAATGTAAATGGGAGAGCCTGCAAAAAAACAAAAACAAAAACAAAAACAAAAACAAAAAACCAAAAAAACCCCCCACCAAAATGATTTAATATCTGGTCCTTACAGGAGTTTGCCAACCCCTGTGTAGATCAAGCTTTCAGTCCTTCCACAATTTAAGACCAGTTTTTCAAATATATACTCCACTGCTCCACCATATAAACTTTCCAGCAAATTAACACTGGTATGTACAAAGTCCACTGAGCCATTAGCGCTAATGTTTTTTTGGTCCCCAATACAATTAGGGGAGAATGAAGACCCCATCTGTTCCCATTTTCCAGTGGAGAACAACTGGGTGGTAAAAATGAAGTGTCATCCTAAAAGTTGGGGAATTGTGGGTACATCTGCTTTAGCAATACAAGGGTAGATGATTCCTATTTTCACTCAATGCATACATGACTTAAAGTCTACTTACTGAAAAATTATAGACCCAACATACTGCTGATGCAAATAAGTGTTATTAAGCCCTGTAGGATTTGCCAAACACCCCACAACAAATTACATTGACAATAACAAGCTAAACCCACAACGATTTATCATTAGCTAAGCAAAAAGAACGGCATTTGGAAACCATGGCGGAGGCGCCTGAATGGCTCAGTAGGCTGTGTCTGCCTTCCTGCCTTCAGCTCAGGTCAGGATCCCAGGGTCCTGGGATCGATCTCTGCATAGGGCTCCCTGATCGGCAGGAAGCCTGCTTCTCCCTCTCCCTCTTCCTACCACTCCCCCTTCATGTGCTTTCTCCTTCTCTCTCTCTCTCCTCTCTGCTCTCTGTCAAATAAATACATAAATAAATAAGCTTAAAAAAAAAAAGAAAGAAAGAAAACCATGGCCAACTCAGGGCACCTGGGTGGTCCAGTCAGTTAATTGTCAGACTCTTAGCTCAGCTCAGGTCATGATATCAGGTCATGAGAGCAAGACTTGGGTTGGACTCCACCCTAAGCACTGAGCCTGCTTAAGATTCTCTCTTGCTCTGTATCTCTGGCCCTTCCCCCTGTCCCCCAAATGGTCTGAAGTTTTTTTGTTTATTTGTTTTTTAAGTAGGCTCTAGACCCAGCATGGAGCCCAACCTGGGGCTTGATCTCACGACCTGAGATCATGACCCGAGCTGAGATCAAGAGTGCGACACTCAACCGACAGAGCCACTTAGGCACCCACCCCACCACCACCACCAAAAGAAAGAAAACCACGGCCAACTCAAGATAACACAAAAACAAAACATTCCTTTAGAACATTATGGGAATTCCTACCATTGGTATAACATGTGTGTATAATGCTGTAGGGTAATATTTGGCAGCCAGAATCTTAGGTGGAATACCAAATTTAAGTGCTCAGGAAACTATAGTGTGTTTCCTTCTTTCTTTCTTTTTTTTTAAAGATTTATTTATTTGAGAGAGAGAGAGAGAGAGAGAGAGAGAGAGAGAGAGAGAGTGGAAGCAGGGGGAGGGGCAGAAGGAGAGAGAGAGAGAGAGAATTCCAAGAAGACTCCCTGTCGAGTGCAGAGCCCAATGTTGTTGATCCCACAACCCCGAGACCACCACCACAGCCAAAATCAAGAGTCGGAAGCCCAACTGACTGAGCCACCCAAATGTCCCTGAGTGTCTATGTTTTGACAGTGATTCCAGTTGTTCCAAACTCCTCCATACAAGTTCTCGATAGGCCTTGGCAAACCAGCTTTCAGTTTCTTGGGTGCATGTGTTTGTTACCTCGGGATGCCATAATAAATAGCACAAACTCAAAGCCTTAAACAACAGAAATTTATTGTCTCACAGTTTTGGAGGCTAGAAGCCTAGTATCAAGGTATCAGCAGGGTTGGTTCCTTGGCAGCAGACTTCTAAGTGGAATACCAGATTTGGGGTAGGAGGACTTTGTCCCATGTCTCTTTCCTACTTTTGGTGATTTGCAGGTGATCTTTGCCATTCCTTGGCTTGTAGAAGCATGATTCCAATTTCTGCCTTCATCCTCATATGGATTTCTCCTTGAGTGTGTGCATCTAAATTTCCCCTTTTCCTAAGGACACTAGTCCTATTGGATTGGGAGCCCACCCTCGTCCAGAATGACTTCATCCAATCTTTTTTTTTTAATTTTTATTTATTCATTTGACACACGGAGAGATTACAAGTAGGCAGAGAGGCAGGCAGAGAGAGAGGAGAGAGGAGGAAGCAGGCTCCCTGCTGAGCAGAGAGCCCGATGTGGGCCTCGATCCCAGGACCCTGGGATCATGACCTGAGCCAAAGGCAGCAGCTTTAACCCACTGAGCCACCCAGGCGCCCAACTTCATCCAATCTTAACTAATTACATCTGCACCAACCGTATTTCCAAATTAAGATTCCATTCTGAGGTCTAGGGAGGTTAGGATTCCAATGTATTGTGGGTTTTTTTGTGGTTTTTTTTGTTTTTTTTTTGTTTTGGCAGCGGATACACAATTGGACCCAGAACAGTACTGCAGTGGGAAAAACATGTCAATTCTCATTCACAACTCTCAATTCCATTTTTTTTAAGTAGGCTCCATGCCCAGGGTGGAGCTCAGGGCAGGGTTTGAACTCATGACCCTGAGATCAAGACCTGAGCTGAGATCAAGAGTCAGATGCCTAGCTGACTGAGCCATCCAGGTGCCCCAATAATTCTCAACTCCATTTTTAAAAAAAAGTCATCAAAATAGCTGTGCTGCCTCCAGGACACATTGGAGGGAGGAGTCTTCTTTTGGATAAAGCTTGAATCTCTCACCCACTGTTTCTCTGACCTCCCATATTCGCCTGGAAATCCCTGTCCACCGTTCATTGATGTGGTTCAATGTCAGCATATTTTTCCTTAAATGAGCAGGAGCCCAATAGATTCCTCCAGGATGCCCCTTCCAGAGTCAGGAATATAACCACAGGTGATGGGGAGAGATTGCTTGGCCGAGCCTCCAAGTCGCTCATGTTTTAAATGAGCGATCATGTTTGATCGTGGTAAAATACACATAACATACAGTTTACCATTTCAGCCATTTAATAGTATATACAACTCAGTGGCCTTTCATAGATGCACAATGTTATGTAAACACTATTTCTGTCTAGTTCCAGAACATTTTCATCATCCCCAAAGGAAACTTGACCTATTAGTACTCATTCCCCCACCCATCCCCCAGCCTCTGGTACCACCAATCTGCTTTCTGTGTCTATGGATTTCCTATTCTGGACATTTCATATGAATGAAATCATTCACTGTGTGGTTTTGCATAACTGGCTTCTTTCACTCAGCACATTTTTGAGTTTCATTCACCTTGTATCAGGTATCAGTACCTTCTTCCTTTTTACTTGCAGAGGTTTTTAAAGACACGCTTGCCTCGCTGTGCTAATCTAGGCGAGTGTTCAACAAAAAATTCATCTGCGGACTGATGAACACTTCGGTTGTTTTCAAGACCTGGCTCTTGTGAATAATGCTACCCTGAACATGGGGGTACAGACAGGTCTTTGAGACACTGATTTCATTTCCTGTGGCTGGTAGTTCTGTTTTTAATATTTTGAGGACTCTCTAGCCTGCTTTCTATGGTGGCTTCCCCAACTCACCTTCCCAACTTACCTTCCGCATCCTCACTGACATGTTATCTCTTGTCCTTTTCATAAAAGCCAGGCATTTTTCCTTGCTCTCAAACCATTTCGGAGCTGCTAGAGATGCCACCCCTGCTCTCCCCGGAGATCTCAATTATGTGAGTCATAAGCCCTTTTTTCCAATACCCCTTCACTCTGTGGGCGCCCCACCTACATCAGCTTCAGGATCAAAATCAAACTTGGAGCAAGGGTCCCTCTGCACTCCAGGTGACCATAACGTATGGTGAAGGAAAGCTGGAATTTTTGGAGGAAGCTTTGCTTCACAAGGATGTAGACAGAAAACAAAACAACAACAAAAAAGAAATATAATTAATCCACATGAAAAAGGAAAACACAAAATAGAGGTTTCCCATCCTTGGATTTTACCAGAGTTGAGCTGAGACTAGGTGGTGCCTCTCCACATGGGTGCAACCCCCTCCCTGGTTTTCTTACCATCCGTCTTCTCTGGACAAGGGGCCTTGAGTGCCACGTGCCACAGAGCTCTGCACGTAGCCTTCAGGCTTTCATGGGAGGGAGAGAGAGGCTGTTGGTGCCCACGGATCTGGGAGGCAGGGAGGAAAGGGAGGAGTGGCATGGGTGCTGGCCCCAGGAGGGTCCTTGAACAGGTTCTCAGGCTACATGGATGAAAAGAAAGCTGCTTTCCTGAGACTTTGGGAGACCCAAAGGGCCCAGGCCACACTGCTCTGGGACAAGATAACACAGAGCAATCACAATGTTGGGGAGGTGCCTCCTGTTGCAGAAACAGACCTGAGAATGGATGCATTCTTGGGAACATTATTGGTCCTACAGGATGTAAAGCACTTGCAAGGATTTCCCCTTGCAGGAAAAAGCAGAAGTGTGAGCTGGGGCAGAAGAGGTCACTCATGGATGTAGATGCCACCAGTGTCCCTGCTCTTGGGAAACTGAGCTTTGGTGGGGATTGGGGGGTCTGGGACTCTCAGAGATAAGAGGCTTGAAAGGAGGCCAAATGGTCCCAGGTCAGTGGTGGTCTTTGCTCCTGGCAGAAACACAGGCAAACCCACTCTGGAGGGATGCTTCCCCAATCTCAGATTTAGACCCACAAGACTCCCGCTCAACAAGACTGAGGGATGGGACTTGTTAATAGGGTAAAGAACTGAATACTCAAGGAAGATTCCATGGCTGCATGGAGATCACTCTGGGAAAGCAGTGGGTGAGCCTTTTGGGAAGCATCTCTTCTAAGTTAGGAACAAGGCTTGGGTGAGTTACTCTTTTGTCATTTAGTGTATTATTATAGGGTAAGCCATCATCCTGGCTTGCCATGGACTTTCCTGGTGTTGGCATTGCAAGCAGAGTGTGCCAGGAGCTCCTTCCACTCAGGGCAAACCAGAATGGTTGGTTACTTTCTTCCTTAATGATTTCCTCAAATCAGAAATCACAGCAAGCCAGTAAGTGTGTATAAATTAGTGAGTTCATTTGTTCTATAAATATGCATTGGTTCTTGGTATATTCTGTTGGGGACACAGCAATGAACAAAGACCGCATGCTTTCTGACTCATCATGCTCACCTTCAAGGAGGACACAAATGGTGTGTAATTGCCAATGGTGAGTTTCCCTGATGGAGATGCTGAGGGAGTAGAACTGGGGGCCTGGTTCAGAATGAGGAGGTAGAGAAGGCGTCTTTCCAAAGAAACGTTTTGATCCTGATGATTCCTATACCAACACCAATGTGTGGGTTTCCCCCACATCACCAAGCAATTCTATGACACCAGATGGGTGTCCTACAATTCAACCCAATCCTGACACTATCTGCCTGAAGACAGCACTGGATTTCTCAGGTTAAGGGCTCAGACTGTAAGATTGTGCCCACTCCAGACACCAATTGTGACAGGTTGGAACCCGTACTTCTGACCAACTGGGTATAAGTCAGGGGTTCCCATGACTGCCTTCTTTGATGCATTTGCTTGAGTGTCTCACAGCATTCAGGAAACTAGTTTACTCATCAGATTACTGGTTATTACAAAGAATACTCAAGGGTATGAATCAACAGCCAGATGACAAGACATACATAGGGTGAGGTCCCAAATTAAGAAGATTCTGACCCGGTGGAGTCTGGAAACATTGTGGTTCACTAACCCGGAAGCTCTCTGAACTCCATTCTTTTGTGTTTTATGGAAGCCGCATGCACAGGCGTGATTGAATAAATCATTAGCCATTGGTGATTGAACTCAACCTCCAGCCTCTTCCCTCTGTGGAGGTTAGAGGGTGGGACTGAAGGTTCAACCCTCTCTGATCACATGGTTGGCTGCCCTGGCAACCAGCCCTCATCCTTAAGCGGTTTCCAAAAGTCAGTTCGTTAACATAACAAAAGACACCTTTATCATGCTTATCACAGGAAATTCCAAGGGATTTAGGAGCTCTAAACCCGAAACTGGGACAAAGACCAAATATGTATTTCTTCTTATAAATCACAGATCCCAAGATTCCCTCTCTGTCAGTCCCAGGAAATTCCCAGGATTTCCTGCCTGTTGATCAAGTACCCAGAATCACCAATGGCCAGGTGCCTTATCGCCTCAGGAAATCCTCCTGTAAACTCCCCCTTTCCCCATGACTGAGAAACTCGGTCTCCACGGCAGCAAGGTTAAAGTTCTCTATGACCATAGATCACTTCATTGAGGGCTTAGTTCCCCGGGTCAAGGGAAGAAAAAAACCCAGACACCATATACTGACTTATGTACAACTCCCAGTGATTATGAAAAGAGCCCCTCAGGGGAATGTTTCTGCTCTATAATAAATCCTCAAAAATATTGCCCTGAAGCAATGTGATATAATACCTAAAATTAAAGCTCAGTATTACAGGCAGCCTTACCATCTGGCGAAACTGGGAGGGGCCGAGATGGCCTGGTTGCAGTTCTACCCCTACATGACTCCCACACTGAAGGACCCTGGGCCAAACAAGCCTCCTTATAAAACAGGCCAAGTGCAGTGCCCGCCCTTGTAATTATTCAAACTAGCCAATCACACCGTCCTGTGGGCAGCAAGGACCACCTCCACCTCTTGGTACTACAAAGCTTGTCTCCCACAGCACCTGTTGTTTGCCCTGTTCCCTAGGGGGACCCCCATCCCCACGTGGCCCTGCATGGGCCATGGTGCCCATCTTTTCCCAGGCTATGAGTATATATGACTAATAAGCCATTGTTGGTCTCACCTGTCCAGTATCAGATGTGGTGTGCTCCGCCATCCCGCTACCCTAGGGCCGGAACCCCATCCCTCCCTCACCGATGGCGTGAAGGGGCAGTGACTAAAACAAGCAGTGGGTTTTGTTCCTCCCTCCTCCCCGCCTTCTCACCACCCAGCAAATCTAAGGCATAGGACACAGCGGTGTTAGAGACACTGTAGTTGTAGGCTGTTTAACAGGGAGGGGGCTGCCACATGCAGGGTGGATGGTCTTTGTGAGCATGTGTGTAGGACTAAAACACTCCCCTGCCCCCAGGTGGAATCCTAGTAGGCCATAAAAAGGAACAAACCATGGACCCTCACAAGAACCTGCTCACAAGAATCTGGCAGGATTTCAAGGCATTATGCTGAGTGAAAAAAGCCAATCTCAAAAGTCCACATGTGGTGTGATTTCATTCATATAATGGTCCCGAGGTGACAAAATTACAGAGATGGAGAACAGATTAGTGGATGCCAAGAGTAAAGGAAGGGAAGTTTGTGATTACAAAGGGTTAGCACAAGGGAGTTCTTTTGGGGAGATGGAACAGTTCTGTATCTTGATTGTGATCACACACACACACACACACACACACACATACGCAGTCTCCCAGGCCATGTGCTTCCACCCTGCAAACTTCTAACTTCTCAACTGCCTGACGTAGGATTAATTATACATTTACTGATTTTGATTGAAAAAAATCTGTGGCTGTATTGTTTCTAACATTGTTGTGGCTCTGCACTTTTACAAGGAGCAAAGAAGTTCCATGGGATTAGCCCCTCAGTCAACAAATATTTATTGAGTACTGACACAGTAGGTGCACTGTCGATACTCCCTTGGCTTTCAACTTTCTTATACTCATCAAAGGCTTTTTGCTGTCTGCAACTTTGACTCAGCCTGAGGGCTTTCTCAGGCTGCAGGAACTCATTGTGACCACATATCAGTGATTAGTTAGATGTGTGGGGGAGTAAATATCCCCATGAGCAACCCTCATCCAGTGATGCATGGAGCTGGAGGATAAATACCCCAGCTCCCTCACCCCTCTGGTGCAGTAACTCTGAGGTGCGTCTGCAAAGTTTCCCAGTGGAATCAGTAGTCAGTGGCAACCTGTACACTAACACACCAACATTGGCCTCCTTTCTTTTCCTGTTTTATGTCCCTACTAATGCATCCTTGGTCCACCTCTCAAATAAACTACTTGCTCTTGAATCCTTGTCTCAGGCTCTGCTTCCAGGGGATTCCATTTAAGATAAGGCACCATGTGTGGCACTGTGGTACCTACTTGGTAAGCAGAGGGGAAGTCAGATCTATGCACAATGGCAAAAGAAGGGTATTAAATTGCATTGGGTCTTTGCTAGATGCCAAGTGGTTTTAACTCTGTTTTCCTCATTTTTCCCCAGTGGCAGATCACCATAAAATTTTAGCATCTCACATGTTAAGAAATGGAAGAACAGAAGTGCCAGGCTAAGAAACCTGGGTCCCTGAGTGACACATTGAGCATGGCCACCCATGAATCAGGACTTTCTGGACTATTTGCAAAAGAGAAAGAAACACGATTTTCATTAGGCCATTCTAGTATGGGGCCTTTCCTGGCATTCTAATAAATACATTATTTGTAATGAGAGAATTAGAGGTGAGGGAAGATTCTCCCTTTCTTTTTGGATTTTTTTTGTACTGTTTGAATTACATAACTACACATACACACACACACACACACACACACACACACACAAATGCAAATATGATTATCTAGAAGGTTATAGGTCAGTTTTTAGCTCCTCCAGCAAATGTTTTTTCAAGTGTGTTTTAATAAATGAAATCATGGTGTTCTGGGCTGAATTATGTCCCGCCCCCCAAATTCATATCTTGAAGCCCTAACTTGCAGTACCCTGGATGTGATTGTATCTGGGGATAGAGCCTATAAAAAGGTAATTCAATTAAAATGAGGTTGTTTTAGTGGGCCCCTATTCAACCTGATGGGTGTCCTTCTTAAAAGAGATTTAGATACCAGTGCAAGAGAGAGACACTATTTGAGGACACAGGGAGAAGGAGGCCATCTGCAAGCTAAGGAGAGAGTCTTCAGAAGAAGACAATCTTGCCAATACCTTGATGTTGGACTCCTGGTCTCCAGAACCTTGACAAAACAAACTTGTGTTGTTTAAGCCACCAAGTACATGATATTCTATTATGGTAGGCCTGGCAAACTAATGCACATGGCTCACATTTCTTAGAATCATACATTTGATGAATTCAAGGACTGGAGGGAACCAGGGGAACCTGTTCTTAACTAGCCCACTGATACGAACTGAATTGTGTCCTCCTCAGATTGGTATGTTGAAGCCTCACCCTTGATGTGATTATATTTAGAGATGGGGTCTTTAAAGAAGTAATTAAGATTAAATGAGGTCATAAGGGTGGGGTCCTAAACCCATAGGATTAGTGTCCTTATAAAAAGCAGAAGAAACTGCAGGGTGCACATGCACAGAGGAATAGCTATATGAGGACACAGCGAGAAGACAGCCATCTACAAGCCAAGGAGAGGGACCTCAGGAGAAACTGCCAACACCTTGGTCTTGGACTTCCAGCCTCCAGAAATATGAGAGAATAAACTTCTGTTATTTATGTCATCCAGTGTATGGTATTTGACTATGGCAGCCTAAGCAAACTAGTATACATGCCATCGATGCATCCCTTCAACTATCTTTTCTTTCCCGTGACTTTTTGCTTGGGATTCCATTTATTTCTGGGGAAAGCAGATTTCCCTCTCAGCTCCTGGGTGGAACATGTGGCCCAGTTTAGGCACATCAGTATACCCCACTACCTACCTCTAGTTGTTGGCTCAGAGATGGTCATGTGTTATAGACTGGGCCAATCCAAGTGATTCTCAGGACAGAGCCATTCTAGACCCCTGCCTTGTTGTGGACTAGAGGCATGAAGCTCTGGGGCAGCTGCAACCATCTTGTGACCTTGAGGATGGACAACCAACCTTGAAGCTAACACCATGGAGGACAGAGTAGAGAGACAGGAAGAAGTGAGGCTGTTGTCGACATTGCTGCACTGGCACACCACACCTGTCTTGGAAACCTACCCTACTCTTCATTTATTATGTCTGCTTGGGCTGTTATAACCAAATACCATTGACTGAGTGATTGCAACAATAGAAATCTCCTTATTTTTTATGTATTTTTATTTTTAATTTTTTTTTAGTAATCTCTACACCCAACATAGGGCTTGAACTCATGATCCTGAGATCAAGAGTCACATGCTCCTCTTGACTGGGAGAGCCAGATGCTCCATAAAATTTATTTCTTATATTGCTGGAGGCTAGATGTCCAAGATCAAGGTCCCAGCAGATTCAGTTTCCTTTTTTTCTTTTTCCTTTTTTTCTTCAGGGCTGTCTTCCTGGCTCATGGATAACTGTATTCTCACTCTGCCCTCACAATGGCCTTCCCTCAGTGCAGAGATCCTGTCTCTCTTCTTACAAAGACACCAGTCTTATTGGATTAGGACCCCACCCTTATGATCTAATTTAATGTTTTCACCTCCTCAAAGCTCTTCCTTTGAATACAAGCACATCAGGGGTTAGGGCTTTAACATGTGGATTTTAGGGGGCCATAATTCAGTTTATAGCAGCCAATAATTCTCTTTAATGTTCGATTCAGTTTGAGATTTTAGTTATTCCCAACCAGAAGCCTCCTAAATGATGTAGTGGAAACTTCAGTGATTTTTAATAAGTCTGAGTCTCATTTTCTTCATCTGTTAAATGCTTCAGACACAGGAGGTCCCTGCTGGCCTCCTACTGTTACAATGCAGGATAAGTAAAAGAATGTAGTTGTGAATATTTGGGCAAATATGAAGCTCGTGGAAGATATTTATGAAAATCAATATAAACAAGAAAGCTGCCAGATGAGCGTCAAAGGTAGGCGCAGCAAGACAGGAGAAAAAAGGGAAAGTGACGCTCTGGTTTCCCACAGAGACAGATAAATTGCGACATGAACACGCATACTTGGGGTATGCATGCCTGACTCACAAATCCAAAAATAGCCCTTCAGACCCTATATGGAGAGAGGATAAATATAGCAATATTAGCTGTGAGTGACAAGCCCAATTAGAGGACAGAGAGATGATTTAGAAGGTCTTCATGCAAAACATCTTGAGTAGCTATAAAAATATTTGATGTTTACAGCTCAAGAAAGGGATGAAAATTCAGAGGAGGTAGTTCATGATCTGTCTGTATATCAATTTGGTCACAAGTGCTGTCAGTCCCTGGTCCCTCTCCTCTTCACAATCATCCCACCCTAGTGCAACTTCCAATGGTCAGCACCTGTTTTCATTGGCCTGAGGACTTTCTCTAGCTTTTGGGGTGCACACTGTGATCTACACATATAGGTGGGAAATGCTGGGGAAAGAATGCCTTCCATGAGTGGCCATCAACCAGTGGCTGGTAGGAGGTGGTGGATAAATACCCCAGCTCTCTCACCCCTCAGCTGGACAATACTGAGGCCTGTATTCTCTGCTGCCTCCCAGAGGTCCCCAGTGGGACTGATTTCTAGTTGCCCTCTGTGGGAACTTGCTTATCACATACTCTCTGCACTGGATGCCTTTTTGCCCTGCCTCATTTGCCATTCCCCTCCTGGGTCTCCTGGAGCCACCTCTAAAAAGAACAACTTTTGGGGTGCCTGACTGGCTCAGTCAGAAGAGTATGTGACTCTTGATCTCTGGGTCATGAGTTTGAGCCTCACATTGGGTGTAGAGATTACTTAAATAAAACTTAAAAAATTAAAACGAACAACTTTCCCTGAATAGTGTCTAAGAGTTTGACTTTGAGGGAACCCAAAATAAGGCACACACCTCACTGCCTCATGCATATATTTTGCCAAGAATAGTAAGTCCCTACGATTTTCTATAGTGTTTCATACTGTTCAAGCTGTCTTCACATACAATGGGACATTATTCAGCAATGAAAAACAATAAAATACCGATGGATACAGCAACAAGGATAAATCTCAAACACATTATGCTGAGTGAAAGAAGCCAGACTCAAATGACCACAAACTGTATACTTCCATTTATAGGACCTCCTGCGGATGGGAAAATCATAGGGACAGAAAACAGATCAATGATTGCTAAGGGCAGGGGGTATAAGAAGGTGTTAATTACAAAGGGTCACAAAGGAGCCATTTAGGGGGATGGAACTGTTCTATATCTTGATCCTGGAGATGGTTCATTGACTATGGACACTTGTCAAAACTTATTAGACTGTACATAATAAAGGTTGAATTTGGCTATAAATAAATTACACTTCAATAAAAAAATTACACATATACCTCCTTTAAGAACAGAGCATTTACCATCATTGTCTTATTCGGTTGTCATGACAACCCTGCAGCAATCAGGCCTGCTTACTCATTTTTCAGCCAACTGTTTTGAGCGGTGCCTGTACTTTGCAACTCTGCTTCCTCCTCTCTGTTCACTCCAAGCCTTGCCTCCCAACCCACCATTCCTCTCAAATTGTTCTTTCCAAGGTCACTAGTGACCTCATCTTTTGCTCAAGTCCGTGGCTAATTTGCAGCCCTAACTTCTCTGACCATTTTTACCACTTGGCGCTGTAGATAACTCCCGCCCTGGAACTTGGCCAGCCCATGGCTTTCAAGATGCTGCTCCATCCTGCTCACCTTGGCTGTCCTTGGTGGCTTTGTTTTCTCCTTCTTCCCCATCTGCCTGCCTTTCCTCTACTCTTATTTCTTCCCAAACTCCCTCGGGGAGCTCATCCAGCCTTTTGGCACCAACTATTACTCATGATTTCTGAAACTTTTTGCATTTTTGCTCCTTGCTTCCTGTTCTTCTGGATTTCCAGTATAATGCTCAAAAGGTGATTTTGTAGCCCACAGAAATGAGATTAAATCAGTGAAGCTTTTTTCTAAAGTTTCGAAAACAAAACTTATAGCTCAGTGCTACTGTCAAAGGTTTCAGCCCACTTACTTAACTTCATATTTTTTATAAAAAAATCTATTCACCAGATGACAGACACATGGTTGTTTCCATATCTTGGCCATCATGAATAATCCTGCAGTGGACATGGGAGCACAGACATCTCTTCAAGATCCAAAGTTCCTTTCCTTCGGATATACACCCAGAAGCAAGATTGCTGGATCATATGGTGGTTCTATTTTTAATTTTTTGAGAAACCTCTATGCTATTTTCCATAATAATATGGAACTTTTCTACCAATTTATATTCCTACCAACAGTGTGTAAGTGTTCTCTTTTCTCTACATCCTTGCCATCACTTGGTATCCCTTGTCTTTTTGATAATAGCGAAGGCTCATGATCTTGACCTCCCATGGCTAAAGACACATTGTGGTTCTACTGGGTTCTGATGGCTTCGTGATGACTGGTCCTAGTTCCTCTAATCTTGCATTATCTTCCATTATTTCCCCTTTACCATCATAATTATCCACCACCATTTTGCTTAGACTACCTTTAGTTAATTTCTGTTACATACTTCCAAAAATCAAATAGATATAAGCAAGTATGTTTAAATTTTAAAATAATATTTAATTATTACTTGGCTCTCCCCAAAGTTTATAACAATGTATATAGTTAACAGAGTAAATTAATGTCCATTTTTCCACATCCTAGCCCACACTGGATATTATTATATATATTTTTTAATGTGCAGGGTAGAGACAATCTTCCTTGTGATCCTCCTGGGCTGGTAAACAAGGTTTTCCTGGTACCCACTCCCTATGGTGTGACCCTACCAGCAGTCCAGCTCTCTATAAGAAATGTCAATTCCTATTCACCATCCACTCACCAGGGATGTGAGGCCTCATCCCTCATCCCACAGGGTGAGTAAAACCCCCCACTCCTATGCTTTACAGGTTTTTTTGTGCTGCCATCTTTCATGCTTACTCCCTGGCTCTTGGCTATCTCTGACTCCTGGGCAACCCTTTATTTCTTTACAGATCATTCATGCATGTGTATGTGCACGGCATCATTAACCATTAGGGAAATGCAAATGAAAACCCCAGCGAAATATGATTATACCCACCCCCTCGTTAGAATGGCTATTATCAAAAAGACAGGCAGTACCGTGTGTGGGTGAGGCTAGAGAGACATGCCCACTGCTCGTGGAAAACAGTCTGGTAGCTTCTCCTGGAGTTAAATTTACACTCACCAGATGACCCGGCAATTCCACTCCTGGGTATTTACCCAGGATAAATGAAAACACATGTCCACACAAAGGCTTATATGCGAACATTCATAACAGTTTTATTCATAATAGTCAAACACCGGCAGCAAGCCAAATGTCTATCAACAGGTGAGTGGACAAACTGTGGGTCTGGCCATAAAACAGAGCACAATAAAAAGGAACAGATAATGATAAACAGACCAATATGGATGAGTCTCAAAAACATTATGTTGAGTCAAAGCGGTGAGACACAAAAGAGGACATATTGTATGTGTCCATTTAGATAACATTATTGAATAGTTGAGTTTAAGCCATAGTGACAGAAAACAGATCAGTGGTTGTCTGGGGACAGGAATGGGAGCGTTGACCGCAAACGGGCAGCAGGGAACTTCTGGAGTGATGTTAATGTTCCCAATCTTGATGGTGTCGATGGTTACATGGTGTATATGTTAGTCAAAACTCATCAAACTGGACACTTAAGATAGGTGCATTGTGTCATAGGTAATTTGCACCTCAAGGAAGTCAATTACAATGTGTTATGTGTTATTGAGCATCCTTACTTGATATAATAAGAGGCTTTTCTCCATATCCTGTCCAGCTGTTGGACTCCACCTAGAAGCCTTCAGTATGTCTTTTGCTAACCTAACATTTTCTTTCTTTTTCTTTTCTTTTCTTCTTTTTAAAGATTTTATTTATTTATTTGATGGAGAGAGAAAGAAAGAAAGAGCAAGAGCATAAGCAGGGGGAGTGGCAGGCAGAGAGAGAGAGGGAGAAGCAGACTCCCCATTGAACAGGAAGCCTTGTTCAGAGCTCTATCCCAGGACTCTAGGATCATGACCTGAGCTCGAAGGCAGATGCTTAACAGATGGAGCTACCCAGGTACCCCGCCCCATTTGAGATTCTTAACCTTTTATAAAGAGGAAACTGAGATTCAGATTAAGTAACACTTATGGGTTGAATTGTGTCTCCCCATCTTAATCTGTTGGAGCTGCTATCACAGAATATACAGACTGCCACAGACTTTTATTTCCCACAGTTCTGGAGGCTGCAAAGTCCAAGATCAAGGTGTTAGCAGATTCAGAGTGCAGTGAAGGCCGGCTTCCTGGTCCACAGATGGCTGCCTTCTTGCTGTGGCCTCATATAGCAGAAGGGCTGGGGGAGTTATCTCTCTCTCTGAGGTCTCCTTTCTAAGGGCACTAATCCCATTCATGAGGGTCCTGCTTCAGGACCTCATCACCCCCCAAAGGCCCCATCTTCTAAGACTATCACCTTGGGGGTGAGGCTGTCAGTAAATGAATATTGGGGAAACACATTCATTCTATAGCAGCACACCCCAAAATCATAGAAATGGAAGTCCCAACGCTCAGTACCTTAGAATGTGACCTTATTTGGAAATGGGGTCACTTCAGATGTAATTAGTTAAAATGAGGTGATTAGGGTGAACTCTAATCCAATATGACCACTGTCCTTATAAAAAAGGGGAAGTTTTAGAGAGGATACCATGTGAGCCTGAAGGCTACCATCTATGTGCAGGTCAAGGTGACAGGACCGGAGCAGATCTCTCCTGCACAGCCCTTGGAAGGAACCAACCCAGCTGACACCATGATTCTGGACTTCTAGCCTCCGGCATGGTGAGCAAATTCATTTTTGTTGGTTAAGCCATCCAGTTTGTGGTATTGAGTTCTGGCTGCCCTAGCAAATGAAAACAGCAGCTTAGAAATCATACAAGTAGGAAGTGGCAGAGTGGAGGTCTGCACACAGTCAGGCTCAATGTCAGAGTTTGAACATGTCACTGTGTGCCTTTCCTTAGTTTTAATGATTGGCTTCTGCAGGCAAGGAATGAAGACATTTTATCTCAAATTTTTGTCTCTTGCTTTCCTCTCTCCTGATTGTCCTTTCCTCGCTGTTACCTGCCACTGGACTCTGCCCAGGATAGATAAGCAACAATTCTCTCATCTGGCCAGATGGCAGAGGCATTCACTGTGCTGATGGTGGACCGTGTTATATGTCCCTTCATTGCCGTGTGTGTGCAGCGTCAGCTGTCGGGCTGACAGAGACCTCTGCCACCCTGGAGGGCATTATAAGTTTGGCCAGCTGTCTGCTCTTTTGACCGAGAGAAATATGATCAGGAGAACATAAATAGTGCAGTAATGGCCCTTCTCTCTTGGGAGGGCTCGTTTGAAACCAGGTGTCACCATGGATGTACGTGTGTAGGTGGAACAGGTCTTAAGATTTATTGGGGGTTCCTTGGAGAATCTAATCTTCCCTTTTGTATCTGTTTCCTTGGTGGCTGGAGAAGAAAAAAAAATCAGGTCAAGTAAACTACTGAGAAAAATGACCCAAATTACAGGGATTCAGAAAGTAACTGATGATGAATTGGCAATTGAGAGTTGGTTAAAGAAGAAAGAGATGCTGCTGCTGCTGCTGCTGCTGATGGTAGCAGAAGCTAACATATAATGCATGCATTCTGTGTTCTGGTCCCATGCTACATTCTCAATTTGCATTTTTAAAAAAAGATTTTATTTATTTATTTGAGAGAGAGAGAGCATGAGTGGGTGGAAGGAACAGAGGGAGAGGGACAAGAAGACTCCATGCCAAGCACAGAACCTGATGTGGGGCTTGATTCCAAGACCCTGAGATCATGACCTGAGCTGAAATCAAGAGTTGGCTGCCCAACCAGCTGAGCCACCCAGGTGCCCCTCAGTCTGCATTTTTTATTTATTTTATCTTTTTAAGATTTTATTTATTTATTTGACAGAGAGAGAGAGAGGGAGGGAGCACACAAGAGGGTAGGAGTGGGAGAGGGAGAAACAGGCTCTCCGCTGAGCAGGGAGCCTGATATGGGGCTCAATCCCAGGACCCTGGAATCATGAACTGAGCCAAAGGCAGATGCTTAACCAACTGAGCCACCCAGATGCCCCTGCATTTTTAATTTAATCTTTGCCATAACTTTTCATGTTAGGCATTATTATCATCCCCAGTTTATAGCAGAGTCCATTGAGGACCAGAAAGCTAAGTTAGCTGGTGTACTAGCACAAGGTTGAATGAGGATTCAAACTGGCATCTGGAGGACTGCAGATGCTGTATTCAGAATTTTGCCACCCCCATATTCTCTGCAGATATATCTATATTTCAATATTTGATTCATATATATGGTCATAGTATATATAGGACATATTGGCATTGGAACAAAAATTCAGTATCTATGAACAATCGTACAGAAATATTGAACAGGACAAAAAGTCAAAATATTCACTTCAAACACAGGTCATTCAAAACTGGTATGCTTTAGGGGTAGATATTAAGGAGAATAATTATGGACATTATGTGTTGTAATAGTGAGTGCACAATTAAAGCTGCTGTAACAAAAACAGCCAAAATATAATGGCTCACGCTAGATAGAAATTTCTTTTTCCATGACGCCTGGGTGGCTCAGTTGGTTAAGTGTCTGCCTTCAGCTCAGGTCATGATCCCAGGGTGCTGGGATCAAGCCCCACACTGGGCTTCCCACTCAACAAGATGCCTGCTTCTCCCTCTGCCTGCTGCTTCCCCCTGGCTTGTGCTCTCTCTCTCTCAAATACATAAATACATAAATAAATAAAATCTTTTATATGAGAAGAAATTTCTTTTTCTAGCTATCAAAAAAAAATCTTACCATTTGCAACAACATCGATGGAACTAGAAGGTATTATGCTCAGTGAAATAGGTCAAGCAGAGAAAGACTATATGATTTCACTCATATGTGGAATTCAAGAAACGAAACAGAGGATCCTAGGGGAAAGGAGGGAAAAATCAAATAAGATGAAATCAGAGAGGGAGGCAAACCATAAGAGACTCTTGACTCCAGGAAACAAACTGAGGGTTACTGGAGGTGGCTGGGGGGATAGTGTAACTGGGTGATGGGCATTAAGGAGGGCACGTGATGTAATGAGCACTGGGTATTACATGCAGCTGATGAATCTCTAAACTATACCTTTGAAACTAGTAATACACTATATGTTAATTGAATTTAAATTAAAAAAAAGAAATTCCGTTTTCATGTAATAGCTTGGAGGTAAGTAGATAGCTTGGATAAGTAGATGGTTCTGCTCCTTTGAGATCATCCAAGACCCAGCTTCCTTCCAGCTTGTGGTTCTGTCATCACCCAGGGTGTTGTCCTCATGTGCATGGTTAAAGCCGGTCACCATTGTATTCAGAATGTAGCCCAGGGGAATATGGAAAGAGAGCAAGTTCAGGACCAGTGGATTCTCTTTAAGTAAGTGACCTGTTAGTTACAAAAATCACTTCCGCTCATGTTCCATTGGTGAGAATGTAGCCACACCTAGCTGCAAGGGATGCTGGGAAATACTGTCCTTTTTCCTGTACCCAGCTAAACCTGTTTTACTGTGGAAGGTGGGGAAAATGGAATTTGAGAGACAACTAGTTGTCTCAACTGTTCAGTTGGGGAATAATCCCAGTGGCCAAGTTAGGTTATTCCCAGTGGCCAAAAAGTTGTATATATTCAGGTGTATATGTGGACATACACAGGGATAATCTATAGGGCTGGTCTACTGGGGGATGAAATACCACATGGAGCAGAGATGAGCTGTCTCAGCTAAGCAGCCCAGACTAAAAAGCCTGCCAATGAGATGTGAATGGGCTACATCATCCAGCCCAGCTATTCTGGAGCCTCAAACAAAACATGAGTGAGAGGTGGGAGGAAGTTCAGACATCCTCTCAAGCGCCCACAAACTTGATGTCAGGAGACTAGCTTGAAGAAATAGGACTTTTCAACATTCAGGTGTTCTGCTTTCTTTTTATTCTTTAGTTTGGACGTGACTCTTGAGTGTTCTTGGCTGAAATCCAGAGTGAAATCCAGGGCTCTCATAGAGGTTTTGAATTATACAAATAGGACTTTGGACTATAACACCCCATCTGACCTCAATGAGCTTCTCTCCTCCCACTTTCTCAAGTCGTGAGTAAGAAATATATATATATATATAAAAGGAGGTACAATGTTGACTGACTTTTGTCTTCTTTGAAGAGGCAAACTCTTAAAATCTGAGTTGAGAAGTTCCCTTAAGACAGATTTTGAGGGCGCCTGGGTGGCTCAGTGGGTTAAAGCCTCTGCTTTCGGCTCGGGTCATGATCTCAGGGTCCTGGGATCGAGGCCCACATCGGGCTCCCTGCTCAGCGGGGAGCCTGCCCCCCCCCCCCCGCCTGCCTCTCTGCCTCCTTGTGATTTCTCTCCCTCTGTGAAATAAATAAATAAAATCTTAAAAAAAAAAGAGATTTTGAGGGTAGNCTCTCTGCCTCCTTGTGATTTCTCTCCCTCTGTGAAATAAATAAATAAAATCTTAAAAAAAAGAGAGAGATTTTGAGGGTAGTTGGATATTCAGCATAACCACATGTGTTTCTGGCCCATTACAAGAACAGACTGGATGTTTAGTTGGTGGGATGAGTCAGAAATAGATATGCTAGAGAGAGGCAGTGAGAGAGAGAGAGACAGAGACAGAGACAGAGAGAATGAAAGAGAGAAAGGAGAACCAGGTAGAGGTTAAAGGAAGCCCAAGCATCTGATAAATTGTTTTTGGACCAGGACCTATGGAAGCTCTTGACATAGGAAGTTTGACAGTTCTAGGCTCAGAGCTATGCACTCACATACTCATACTCACACATTTACACTTTTCTAGAGATGTGTAAAATAATGGGGCAGGGGATACTGACTGGCTATCATGTATTGGTTGTATGGGTTGTGCACTACACAAATTTAGGGGCTACCCTAGCAGTATACAGCAGACCTGGTGTGATGCTAATCTCTTTCTTTCCTGTGTTTGATTCCAGTTGCCTCATACCCTGGAATAGAGATCTCAAAACAGTGGTTATGGAGTAACTGGTTGGAGTAGAACATGATCATCTCGTGAGTGATACATTATTGCCATTCTGAATATTTGGTTGTTTTCTACTTCCAGACTGTATGGCTATAAATAGCCACACATTATTTTCTCATTTTCCCATCATGAAGTGGAGCCTATTTCTTGATGCCCATGAAGGAATGGGTTGGGTCATATGGTATGCTTTGAACAATAGAATATGGCAAAAATGATGGCATGAGAGTTTCAACTCTAGGCCTCGAGAGGACTTGCAGCTTCTGTACTTGCTTTCTTATAACTCTTCTGCCACCATGTAAATACTGGGCTAGTCTACTGGAGGATGAAATACCTACCACATGGAGCAGAGATGATTTTTCCCAGCCAAGAACCGAACCACCAGACATGTCATCCACTAGACATGAATGAGAACATAATACATCACCCAGCTCTAGGCAAACTACTAGCAGACTATAGAGATCAGCTGACCGGGCCATGATCAGATGAACTACTGAGTTAACATACAAAAGTTGGGACAAATAATAAATCTTTTATTGTTATAAACCACTAATTATGGGATGGTTTGTTACACAGCAAGAGCTAACTGATACATGGACATGGAGGAAGACTACTCTTGTCTACGTTCTTAAAATTGAGTGTGGTTGTCTGATTTGCTTTGGCCAACGACAAATGAGCAGAAATGATATGAGTCATTTCTATAAGGAAGATTTTAAGAGCCAGAGCACATTTCTCCATCTCCGTCTTCATTGCCAAGGTAACTAACATTGTTATAGATGGTGGGAGTTTCAACAGTCTGGGAACTTGAATGACAATGATGTGGAGCAAAATATACAGTGCAAGATATTTTATATGAGTGAAAACTCACTTCTACCATTTTGTCCACTGAGATTTTGGAGATATTTGTTATTGCAGCATAACCTAGCCTGTATTGATTAATACATCTCAGTCCAAAAGCCTGAGATGTCCTTCTCCATCCCACATGAGCTGCAATTTGCATGGATCCTGGTCCTGAAGGGAGCTTTACACCATCTTCTCTTTCCTCTTAGAAATTACATGTTCTTGGGCTGCCTGGGTGGCTCAGTGGGTTAAGCCTCTGCCTTTAGCTCAGAACATGATCTCAGGGTCCTGAGATCGAGTCCCACATTGGGCTCCCTGCTCAGCAGGGAGTCTGCTTCCTTCTCTCTCTGCCTGCCTCTCTGCCTACTTGTGATCTCTCTCTCCCTGTCAAATAAATAAATAAAACCTTTAAAAAAAAGAAATTACATGTTCTTCATTTCTATCCTCCCTCAGAAATAAACTTTATCTTCACTTAGCAAAACCATTTTGCCTTTCCTCAAGGAGGAAGGAGAGGAAATTTTTGTTGTTGTTGTTATTTAAAGAGATGTAAAACAAAGGAAGGTTTTCATTCATTGGTCATTCACTTGTTCATTCAACAAACATTTTAGAGGAGGTCGTTTATTCATTCATTCACTTACTCCTTTATTCATTCAGCAAATATTTATTGAGCACTCATTATGTGCTACAAACAGTTATGGGTGCTGGAAGTGCAGCTGTGAATGAAACAAAGCTCCTGTCCTCACGGAGTTTGTATTCTGGTCAGGGGAGACTAAGCATAAACAGATAGCTATATAATATAATGTCAAGTAGTGATAGATGCACAAAAGAAGGGACAAAAGTGGGAAGCAGGGTAAGGGGGTAGAGAGTGACTGGGGATGTTTTTCAGATAGGGTAAATAGACATGGCTTCTTGGAATGAGTGACATTTCAGCAGAGACCTGAACAAAGCGATGAAGTGAGTTGGGGGACTATGTGAGGGAAGGGAATTCCAGGCAGAAGGGACAGCAAGTGTGAAGTCCCTAGGCTTAATTTTGTTACTGAAAGTTCAGTGGGGGGAGAAGGGAGAAGCACATTTAATGAACATCTCCCATCTCCCGGAGACGTTAATAGGTGATCTCGCCACACTTAAAATCATTGTGGCATTGTGCTGAGTGTTCACCAAAATCCACATGTCCTGGCCTTCCTTGCTATTGGGTGCAGCCAATCCAGTGGGAGGGAAGCATGGAGCATTTTGTGTACTCCTATTGGAGCAGCCAACCATTGTCCTCCCAGTTCCTTGATTGGATCAGCACATCACATTGCCTTCTGAAATGTTTCTCTTCAGGCATCATTTTTGTGAGCAGAATTAAACAATTAATTGGAATTGTGGAGAAGGTGCCCAGACTTTGGCTATTGGGCTGACTTCATTTTCTTTTTACTTTGAATTCAGTCTGATTCTGCTTGCATTTCACAGTGTGTGTCTCTTCCCTGGGTCAGTGACTCAGGGGGTTGTCATAATTACATTACATTATAAACACCCCAAAGCTCAGTAGTTTAAAGCAATGGTTATATATCTCCTTGCACCTGTGAGTCAGCCAGAGTTGGCTAATCTGGATAAGACTCAGCCGGATGACTCTACTCCATGTGTCTCTCATCTTCCTTCTGGGACAGTAGTTGTCAGGCCAGAATAGAGGTGCTAAAGGGCAGATGGGAGCACTTGAGGGCTCTTAAGACCCAGGCTTGCAACTGGCTCATTGCTGCTTCTGCCCACGTGCCATTGATCAAAGCAAGTCCAAAGCCAAGGGTTAGAAAGGTACACACCACCCACAAGGAAAACATGGCAAAGATAGGGATACAGGAAGAAGTGAATAATTGGGGTCAGTTGTTCAATCCATTCATGGTCACAACTCTTGCAAAGGACACAAGAGTTTAAAAGATGGCTGACTCAAGAAGGTCTCATTCACCTAAGGGAAAAAGCAGAACTTTTTGACATTTTCAAAGGACTTCAAAGGAAACCAGAATGGCTATTTATGTTCATCATGATGTGATTCATACAAGTTGTGTGATTTTAAAAATAGGAAAATTCAATGCTAATTACACAGACTTATGGCTTCTAGCATAACAATAATAATATCTTACATTGCACAGCATTTTAGAGTACATAATGCACTTAAATATTGGATGTCTCAGTGTACACTCAAAACAACCCCCTCAAGTATTATTCTCCTAGTTTTGAACAGGAGGCAATGGAATCTTCCATGACTTGCCCAAGGCCACACAGCTTACCTGTGGCAGAGCCTGGAATTAAGAAAAGACTTGATATGTGGCAGAAGCTAAGGAATTTCCATATATCAGAGATAGGCAAACTATAGCCCAGGGGCAAAATTCAGTCTGTAACCAGTCTTTATAAATAAAGCTTTATTAGTACACAGCCATGCCCATTTATTTACACATTGTGGTGGAATCGAGTGTTTGTCACAGGGACCCTCTGATCGACAAAGCCTAACATATTTATTTGGCCCTTTATAGAGAAAGTATGCCATCTCTTGACATATACAATCTCACTTTTTTTTTAAAAAAAGATTTTATTTATTTATTTGAGAGAGAGAGAGAGCATGAGAAAGGACAAGGTCAGAGGGAGAAGCAGACTCTGCATGGAACTGGGAGCCCGATGCGGGACTCGATCCCAGGACTCCGAGATCATGACCTGAGCTGAAGCCAGTCTCTTAACCAACTGAGCCACCTGGGCACCCACAATCACACTTTTTAATTTAATGTTTTAATCTATACTATACTCACATGTTTCAAAATCCCCTAAATATAAAAACGTAAGCAGAGAAAGCCCCCTCCATCCCTGTCCTCTCAGGCAGGGTCCTCACCCCCATGAGAGCCCCCTGTGATTAGTCCTTATGCCTCTTTCCAGAGATGGATTTAGAAGCCGAAATTCTTCTTCCCACTTTTCAACAGGATTTCATGTAATCCTCCCAAAATTTCTGGAAGGTGAGACGGATTAGCCCCATTTTACTGATGAGGCGACTGAGGCTTGTTTGAGGTGGCAGGCTGGCAAGGTGGAGTGGGGACTGTTTGCTGTCCCAGACCACAGGACCCCAGGGCCTGTGATTTCACTTTGCAGGTCTCCCCTGAACTGGGGGCTGCACTCATTCACAGGGGAGACCCCATCTCCTTTGGTTTGTCCCAACCACCACCACGTGCTGCTTTCTCCCTTTTCCACCCCACCCCCATCTCTTTAAAAGTGAAAATGTCAAGCATACACAAGGCAGGGAGAAGACAATAAAAAATACAATGGGTTCCCTGTCCCTGTCAGCATCTTCCTCAGCACCATTCTGCTTTTTGTGTTTATCATTCCCTCCCTTTTTTGTTGGAGTTTTTTGGAAATTTTGCATCACAGCAAATTAACCATTTTAAAGTGAACAAGCCTGCGGAGGTTAGTTCACTGACAATCTCCCTCTGTCTAGTTTCAGAACACTTTCATCCCTCCTCCCCCAAGAGACCTTGCATCCATGACACTCACTCCCCATCCCCCGCTCTCCCAGCAACCAGGGATTTACTTACCACCTCTATGGGTTTGACTCTTCCGGATGTTCCATATAAATGGGATCATACACTAGGTGACCTCTCGGTGACTGGCTTCTCTCACTGAGCATCCCGTGTTCAAGGTTCATCTGTGCTGTAGCGTGTGTCAGCCCTTCAGTCTTTCTTTACTGCTGAATAATATTCCATTTGTGGAATATTATGTTTCATTATGTTCCATAGACGGCCCACATTGTCTTCATCCATTTGTCCCTTGATGGATGTTCTGGTTGTTTTCTGGAAACATCTTCTCATCTCACCCATAAATACTTCAGTATTTAGCTCTAACCAATAAGGACCTAAAAAACAAACGTGATGGAAATACAATCAACTGACCTTTAAAAATGAACACTATTTCCTTAGGATTCCCTAACCCCCAGTCTGAGTTCCATTCTCTCTGTCTAAACCGTGCCACTTTCTTAGATATAGGTGGTGATCATTTCACCATGTGTACAAATATCAAATCAAATTTTGTGTACAAAAATCAAATTAAGTTGCCCACCTGAAACTGATAGAATGTTCTATGTCAATTAGACCTCAATTAAAAAAAAAAAAAAGCCACAGTGCTTTCCCCAGTAAGAGAGATATCCCAACTTTGACTCCACCTTGGGAAAAATATGGGGTCCCTCTGTGCCCCCAGAAGCCTCTTAGAGGAAAAACATTACCCTTTCTAGGAGGGCTCCTTTAAACATAATCATGGGAGGGTCGGCTCAGTTGCTAGAACCTAGGTCTTTGCCTGTGGAGGACAAACCCCGGAACTTGCAATCAATTGCTTTTTTTTTTTTTTGCTTGGAAAGGCTGTTTTCCTTCTTTCTGCTTTTCTGTTCAAATAATACAACCCCTCGGGCTAAGGAGAGGTGGGGGTGGGTAAGGGAAAGCTGTTTGGAGAATGAACAGAAAAGACTCAGGGAGGGGGTTAGCAGCTGTCTGCTAATGATTTTTTTTTTGTAAGGGCATCAATAATTTAGGTTGCAACTGGCGGAGGGGAGACGGTTAAATTCTAAGCGTGATCCCACAGCCGGCTGCCTCACGCGTGTTCTACACGCCCCCTCCGCAGACCCCCCAAGTGGAAGAGGGAGAGCCCTCCTGTTACCCTGTTTCCTCTGCTCCTTAAGAGAAGCCCGTCCAAGGGGAGGTGGGCTGGAGGATAAACAGCACCCTTCTAGAAACTAGGGTCCTGCCCCACGCTGGGAGGTCGCCGTGCTGTGCTCAGGGGCTCGGAGAAGAGAGCAAGAAATTAATTTTCCCCTGAGGAGCAATGGGGGGGGGACACGTCCTTGCCTGGATCCACCTCCCCGAGCTGGGTCCCGTTGGAGCATTTTGCTGGAAATGATCAGTTCCTGATGAGCTGTCGGTCCTCCCTTCCCTCCTCCCAGAATCAGGGAAACCTCCTCCTCCTTCTCTTTTCCCCCCTGGCAGCTGGCACAGCAGCCCCACTTGGCTTCTGCCTTTGTGGGGAGCCCTCAGCTCAGAACACGGCTGCTCCTGGCGTCCCCCCTTCTTTCCCCTCTTCTCCTTTCCACTGGATGGGCAATGGGTGCGCGGGCTTCCGCCCGCTCGGCTCCCCAGGCGCTGGCAAGGTGGGACCCTCACGACAGCCGGATGACCCGCTGCGCTGCCCACTAGCCGCCCCGCGGGAGGAGCCCCGGAGTCCATGCGATACAGGTGAGTGAGCGGCTCTCCCAGGGCTGGGCGTGCGGGGCTGGGTCCTCCGGGGGAATCCAATCCTTACTTCCTCGCTGCAACAGTACCTCCGTCTGCAAAGGTGGGAACGCGATGACCTCCTTCCTCAGAATAGTATTGGGGGGTGGGGGTGGGGAGAGACTGTTTATTTCCAGATTTCACTTGTTTCTGTCTCAAAAACCGCTTGCCCTTTCTGAATAGTTTCTCCGCGCCGGAGGTAGGGGGCAGACCCCTCGTTTCCAGCGTATACTTGTTTCTTAAAAATTCAGTCCCTTTCAAAGGCTCTTAGCCACCGTGCAGAGCCTCTGTCTTTGCCACCTGCCCTGGGCTTGTGCTGTTTCCCCGGTGATTAGTTTCTGATCTAAGCCAAATTGTACTTTTTGGTGTCCTCCGCCCCCACCCTGCTTTCACTCAAGTCTACACGAGCGGCTGTCTGTTTTGAGACCCAGGCTGGCTGGACAAGGGACAGGGCTCGGAATCCTGCGCGCCTCCCCTCCCCCATCGCTTCTGTCTTTGGGGCGGGGGGGGGGCTCCCCCCAAACAAAAGTTGCCTACGCCCTGTGTGACCTCGGCCTTATTTTCTGTGCTCAAGGTTGCGTGAATGCGTTGGAAAACGGGAGATGGCAGATGAAGTTGAGACTGTTGAGAATAATGACATCGTCTTAGGAAACCGCTTGCTCCGTTTAATATTTAATATTCTCCCCTCCCTTGCGCCAAATGACAAGCAGCGACAGCGCTTGTCACCCCTCTACACCAGTCCCTTCCTTTTATTTTGGACACAGTTGACTCTCGGGGTGGCTTTTGTCCCTCAAGAAGTGAGAGAGAGACTGGCAGCGGGATCCTTCTCTCTTCCCTTTGCTCCAGCTGCCGACAGCGACAGCGACAGCCTTGCAGGACACGTGCCCCGGCGCTGGCAGCGGAGACCCGAGGGGGAGGGAAGGGGAGGGAGGCGGGCGGCTGGGCTCCCCCTGTGTTCTCGGGGGCTCCTGCTTCGGGGGGCCCTGGGAGACTGAGCCCCGAGAAGGAACCAGAATAGATTGTAAACAGGAGGACGGAGCACCTTTCTGGAGGCGGCAGCCTCGCTGGGGCGGAACCGACAGGAGGGGGAGCCCACACCTGCGCCCCCTCACGCCTTAGCTCAGAGCCAGGCTCCTGGGGATGGGTCTCTATGAGTCGCGTTTCGCGTTCAGAGTTCACGACTTCAGAACATCCTTGTCATTTCCCACGAAGACTCTTTCAGGGGCAGTCTTAGGCCCCTTGGGGGGGAGGAGGAGTAGAGGGGGTGGGTAGGATGGGGAATGGAGGGAGGCTGGGGGTCTGTTTGATGCTGGTCCCTCCCTTCCCACTTGGCCTTTAAGCCCTAGGACACCCCAAACCTAGGCTGCAGGAAGCCCCCGGAACTCCAAACGTCTTGAGTAGCTGAGTTTATCCCCTGTCGATATTTTATTTTCCTCCAGACATTTGCAGAGGTGCCTAAAGATGTCACTTAGGGCCAAATACCATCCTTCCTCTTGGAGGGTTTAATAAGTGGGATTTAACTTAATTCTGCCGTGTGTCCACCTCCCTCCCCTCCTCCCACCCCAATAAACAGAAAGATCAAGACCAAGGTTCCAGAGACAAAGGGTAGATTTGACATTGAACAAAGTACTGGGCAAATGACCTGCAAAGTAATGCCCAGGGCAGCTCTGGGACATCAAAAACTCTGGCAGAGGGGTTTACTTATTTATTTTATTATTCTTTTTGAAATGTTAGCTTATAGGACCAAAGGGCCCTAATGACCTGGGGCAAGTGACGGGAGATTCTGTTCTAGGATCTTTCAACCCTGTCTGTCTTCACTGTGACAGGCAAGGAATCTTGGGTTGTTCTACCCCTCTGGCAAGGCCAACCCTGTCTGATGGAGGAGGCTGACTGACTTCGATGCTCATCGGAATCCCCAGACCTTCCCCCTCAAAGTGCCGGCAGCATCGTCCAGGAATGCAGAGTCTTAGGTCCTACCCAGCCCTGCCGAGTTAGCATCTGCATTCGAACACATCCAGGGCAGCCCAGAGCTGGTGGGAGTCTGAGAAGCCGGGGGAGCATCACTGGACCCTCAGAGCGTCCGTGTTCCTGGGTGACCACCAGGCGAACCCTGGTGCCCTCCTCCTAGAGTTTCTGGAAGGCCTGGCTAGGTGATGCACAGTTCTGGGTATACCGGAGGAGCTCACTACATCTTGATAAGCAAATTTTTAATAAGCAAATTTAATAAGCAAATTTTTTCTTTTTAGATTCACCAACTTTTCAAATTGGTTTCTTTTTTAAAATTAATTTTATTATTAATTATTTTTTTAAAAGATTTTATTTATTCACTTGACAGAAAGAGAGAGCACAGGCAGGGGGAATGCCAGGCAGAGGGAGAGGGACCTTGATCCGGGGCTCAATCCCAGGATCCTGGGATCATGACTTGAGCCAAAGGCAGCTGCTTAACTGATGGAACCACCCAGGTGCCCCTGTTTCTTTTTTTCAAAATGAAAAAAAGTTACATTATTTTATGAAGAGGACATGTCACTGGATGTAGTTACACTGAGTTTTAAAAGAAAGGACCAGGACGTTAGACTTTTGATAAATTGGCTACTTTTAAATTACTCTCCAGAGCGAGGGGATATGTCCAATTTCTTCTTTTCTTTTTAAATTATAAAATACACATAATGCACAATTTACCATTTTAAAGTGCATAATTTCTTTTGAAGATTTATTTTTTTTAAGTGATCTCTACACCCAACGTGGGTCTTGAACTTACAACCCCAAGATCAAGGCTTGCATGCTCCACTGACTGAGCCAGCCTGGCGCCCCTCCAAGTGTGTACTTTAATGGCATTTAGTACATTCACAATATTGTGCAACCACCCCCTCTATCTCGTTCCAGAATATTTCCATCACCCCCAAGGGAAGTTTCCTATTGATGAAGCAGGCACTCTGCCTTCCCCCTCCCTGGCAACTGCCAGTCTGTGTTCTGTCTCTGTGGGTCTCCCTATTCTCCATACTTCATGCGAATGGAATCATACAGGGGCGCCTGGTGGGCTCAGTCAGTGGAGTGCATGACTCCTCATCTTGGGGTTGTGAGTTTGAGCCCCATCCTGGTGTGGAGATTACTTAAAAGTAAAATCTTAAAAAAAAGTAAATGGAATTATACAATGGGTAGCCTTTGTGTCTGGCTTCTTTCACTTCTAATTTCTTTTTCTGTAGCTCACATTTCCCTCTTCCCTGCCTTTCACATGATCCACCTACTCTTGCCCCTAATCAAGGGGAAGATAGGAGTAACAGAACCGTATGACTGGCCCTACTAATCAATCACATGTTCTTTCTTAGTTACCAAGAGCAAAGTGGAGGGGGGGCTCAGGCTTCAAACAATTTTTTTTAAAGATTTTATTTATTTTTCTGACACACACAGAGAGATTACAAGTAGGCAGAGAGGAAGGCAGAGAGAGAGGAGAGAGGAGGAAGCAGGCTCCCTGCTGAGCAGAGAGCCCGACTCGGGCCTCGATCGCAGGACCCTGAGATCATGACCTGAGCCGAAGGCAGAGGCTTTAACCCACTGAGCCACCCAGGTGCGCTTCAAACAATTTTTAAGATGGGGTGTGAGGGCTACCCACCTTTTTCTAAAGTGGATCCAACTTTTGTATCCAGTTCTGTCTCTCCAGCAAAAACCATCAATAAAATCTCTTTCAGCCTTAAAGGGAGACAGTTTCTAGATGATTTCTTTTTTTTTTATTTGAGAGAGAGAGAGAGAGAGAGAGAGTAAGCAAGAGCATGAGAGGGGAGAAGGTCAGAGGGAGAAGCAGACTCCCCATGAAGCTGGGAGCCCGATGTAGGACTCGATCCCAGGACTCAGGCATCATGACCTGAGCTGAAGGCAGTCGCTTAACCAACTGAGCCACCCAGGCACCCATCTAGACCATTTCTTGAGAGTTTTAAGATCCCAGGACACACGATAGCTGAATCATGGTGGTACCCAGTTAGCATTCAATAAATATTTGTTGAGTGTAGGAAGCCCATCCACATTAATAATTACCATCATAATGAATTAATGTCATAACATATTAACATGCTGATACCACACACAGCCAGTGACTGGCCAAAGGGGCAGAATGAGCTAGGGGACGGTGAAACCCTCACCTGAGGTCAAAAACATGTATTGAGCAGGGGAAAAAAATCCAAAGATGTAGTGTGTAGACCAAACTACCCCCTACTCCTGCAGAAGACGTTGTAGAGAACAGATGTAGGGTGGTTTAGTTTAAGAAACAACATTGGAGTAACACTGGCCCCTGGGAGAAAATTTTTCCCCTGGCAGTCTGTCCTTTTTACTTTTATTTTTTAAAAAAGATCATCTATTGGGCACCTGGGTGGCTCAGTGGGTTAAAGCCTCTGCCTTCGGCTCAGGTCATGATCCCAGAGTCCTGGGATCGAGGCCCGCATCGGGCTTTCTGCTCAGCAGGGAGCCTGCCTCCTCCTCTCTCTCTGCCTGCCTTTCTGCCTACTTGTGATCTCTCTCTCTGTCAAAAAAAAAAAATCTTTAAAAAAATAAAATATTTCTTAAAAAAATAAAAATAAAAAAGATAATCTATTTATTTGAGAGAGAGTGTGAGCGAGAAAGTGCACACAAGCAGGGCCAGAGCGAAAGGGAGAAGCAGACTCTCCCACAAAGCAGGGAGCCCAATACGGGGCTCGATCCCAGGACCCCAGGATCATGAGCTGAGCTCAAAGTAAGACACTTAACTGACTAAGCCAACCAGGCACCTCTGACCTTTCCACTTTTAAACCTTCCAGCACAGACAGAGTCAAGCAAGTTTAAGAGCAAGAGTGAGAATGATAAATGACAGCAAGTGTCTGGAATGTTGGTCTGGCTGCCCTATTCCCCAGCCCAGACAAGAGGGATCATTGATCTACCCTTTGAAAGTACTTCCTGTGTCCTTCCTGCAGTCCAGGCACTGCAGTAGAGTTGGAGGATTCAGCAGAGAACGGAATCACACTGGTAGCCACAGGCATAATAACGACAATGTATCTAGGGCTTACCATGTGCAGGATGCTGTTCTAAAAATGTTGCATAGAAAGAAATTATTTCATCATTACATCGTTACAACTCTATGACTTATGTGATCGTCTTACAGATGAGGAAGCTGCAGCCCAATTAGCAATAATCGCGCCTCAGATAAACCTCATTGGCTACGATACTGCCACTGCGCAAAGCTTGAGGAAGCTGCAGCCCAGAGAGGTGAAGTGACTCACCCGAGGTCACACAGCAGGAAGTGGCAGATCCAAGATCCAGTCCCAGGCTGGCCGGCTGCAAAGATGGGGGCATTTCTCCACCAACTCCCATTAGTCACTGGTTGAGAGATATCCAAGGGTTTTGATTCCCCAGGGCCCCTGGCCTGTTCCTCAGTCCTGTGGCCAGGATGAGCCCCAGGCAGGGAGTGACAGGTGTTGGAGGTAGGTAGGTAGCCATGGGCATGTGTGGACAGGTGAGGGGTGTGGGCACTGGCTGAATTCCCTTGGAGACTTCCTACCAGAAGCATCTTTTGCGCTGGAGTCTGGGGTGGGGAGAGGGAAGGGCATTCAGGATGGAGGGAGAGAGGTGTGGAAGTCGGGGGTGCTTTCAGGATTGGCGGGGGAGGGGGGAGTCCTTTTGGAAGCATCCAAAGGGTGACCTGTTAGTCTATGAAGAATTAGAGGAAGCAGATGCTCAAGAAGGTATGAGCGTGGAGGAATGCATTATGGTTCATCTGAGTGGGCAAATGAGGGCCCGAACCGTGGCCAGTGGGAGAGGAAATACTAGGTGGAGTCACCAGCCCTGATGATGAGTAGAATGTGGGGTGAAGGAAGGGGATAGGGGGCCCCACAGTGGTTGGGAGGATGAATTCCACTGCATTTTGAGTTTCTTGCAAATTTGACAACCAGAGGGCCCCTGTGAACACCTGAGTCTGGGCACCTCCCTTCTCTGCTTAGAATCCTGCGTGGCTCTCACCTTACTCAGCAAAAGCCAAAGTCCTCTGAATGGCCCACAAGGCCCTGCACCCTCTGTCCCCGTCACCTCCCTGTCCTCACTTCCTTCCGTTTGTCCTCACTCACTTCACTCCAGCCACACAGGCCTCCTTGCTGTTCCTTGAGCGCACCAGGCATGCTGCAGCCGCAGGCCCTTTGCACGGGCTCTTCCCTCTGCCTAGAACGCTTTTCTCCACCCAGACACCCTCATGGGTCCCCCTTCACCTGTTTCAGGTCTTTACTCCAAGGTTTCTTCCTCAACGGGGCCTCCTCTGGCCAACTTCTCTAAATGACGTGCCACTTGCCCTTCTTTTCTCCTCGCCCGGTTTCTTTGCTCCATTTGATATTCTGCATATTTTACTTGTTTATCTTGTTTCTTGTCTGTCACCCCCACTGGAATATCAGCTCCATGAAGGCAGGGACTTGAGTCTCTTTTGTTCACTGCTGGGTTCCCAGTGTCTAGAACAGGGCCTGGCACACAGTAGGAACTCAATAAATACTGCTGAGTGAGTTAATGCCTGCATGAGTGAAGGAGCAGGTAATGGGAGGGTGATGAAGGCACGACCTGAATGAAGCTGAGAGAAAGAATTCAGCTTGAGATTCAGTGGCTCACGTGAATCTTGCCTACGGGCCCCCATGGGGGGGGTCTCGCCTCCTCTCTCCTTCCTCAGTCCCAGCCAATGTCCTGGGGCTGCCCATGAAATCCAGCCATGCCTGGTGATCTGTCCATGCCTGTGGGAGGGAGTACGTGTCCCTGCTGTGCTGTGATCGGCCAGCGAAGGGAGAAAGCAAGTGAAAACAGACAGTAACTGTGTTGTGGTTTCTTTTCACTGAGGGGTGGACCTTTGCAGCTGTGCTCAGGGCCACGTTGGCGGTCTGGTCTCAGCCCAGCCTTCAGCCTCCGCCATCTGGCCTGGCATTTTAGTCAGTTCTGTTCTCATGTATTTGGGGCAGTTCTGGAGTTTTGCCTCAAGCAATGAGAGTTCTTGCTGGCCCTGGCTTTATTTTTCATGTCACCTTGCTCTTTGCATCTCTGTCCAAGGGTGGTGTGGTGTGAGTCCACACTGCCCGAATCGGGGAGCCTTTGTAGACATCTGTCTCTGCTTACCGTGCCCTCAATAAGTGGGTGTCAGGACGGGAGGCAAGAAGGCTGATACACTGAGGTCACTGGGAATATATAAGTACCTTCATTAAGCCATGTGGGTGTTTTTGGAATGCCTCTTATGATTCTCTTTTTGCACATATAGAGATTTTTAGCAAAACACACATAACATAAAAATTTACCATTTTAGCCAGTTTTTAAGTGTACCATTCAGTGGTAATAAGTCCACTCACACTGTTGTGCAAGCATTCCCACCACCAGTCTCCAGAACCTTTCCATCTTCTCAAACTGCAACTCTGTCCCCATGAAACACGGACTTCCCATTCCCTCCTCCCTTCCCCGCTCAGCCCCTGGCTCCCAGCGCCCTACTATCTGTCTCTACGCATTTGACTCCTCTGGGGGCCTCGTGAAATTGGAATCAGACAGGATTTGTCCTTTAGTGACTGGCTTATTTCACTCAGCACAATGGCCTCAAGGTTCATGTGTGCCGTAGCAGGTGTTAGAATCTCCTTCCTTTTGGGGGCTCCGGGCTGGCTCGGTCGGTGGAGCATAGACTCTTGATCTTGGAGTTGTGGGTTTGAGCGCCACATTGGGTATAGAGATTACTTAAAATCCTAAAAAAAACAAAACAAAACAAAACTCTCTTTCCTTTTTAACGGTTAAATAATATTCCACCATCAGTATGTTCCCCATTTGGTTTATCCATTTTTCTGCGGGTGGACATCTGGATTATTTGTTTGTTACCAGTTTTCACTCCCACCAATGGTGCACAGTCTTGCCTTTTCTATACACCCTTGCCAACGTGTGTCATCCCTTGACCTTTTGGTAACAACCATCCTAATAGGTGTGAATATCTCAATGTGGTTTTGATTTGCATTTCCCTGATGATTCGTGACGTTTGGCACCTTTTGATGCACTTGATAGCCATGTGGATGTCTTCTTTGGAAGATGTCTATTTAGTTCCTCTGCCCATTAATTTTTTTTGTACCAAGTTGTGTGAGTTCTTTGTAGATTGGACATGCTGACTCCTTATCAGATCTATGATTTGTAGACATTTTCTTCCATTCAGTAAGTTGCCTATTCATTTCGCCGATGGCTTCCTTTGCTGAACAGAAGCTTTTTAGTTTGATGGAGTCCCATGTATTGATTTTTGCTTTTGTTCCTCCCTGTCGTAAGTTTTTACTTCTAGGCAGAGCCCTGACACTCGTCCCATACCTGGCTACCTGCTCTGAAGACTGTTTGTTCAAGGCCCGGAAATTACTTTTACTATCAGCCAAATAAAACATCATCCGGGAGGTGACAAATGCGTTTGAAGGTCGGTTAAAAATGACATTTGGATTATCGTCCTCCTGGCTGTTAGAATCCACGGTCTGCTGAATTTCACACTCGTCAGCCGAGAACTCTGGAGGGGATACAATTTCCATGGGTCTTAGCAACCCTTCTTTGTGCAGGGAGAGATTAAGATGCTTTATTGACTGAGGTTTAAGCACACAGACAAGACAGGAAGGAGTGAAACCGCCCGAGAGAGGCTCAGACAAGTGGAAGAGAGGGAGGAAAGGCTGAGAGAGAACAAGAGAGAAAAGGTGGGGAGAGTGATTTCACGTGGAGATGTTATTTCTTAGCTCGCGCTCTCTCTTTTTAAAAAAAAGATTTTATTTATTTATTTGAGGGAGAGAGAGAGAAAGAGAGAGAGAGAAAGAGGGCATGCCAGAGTGAAGGGTAGAGGGAGAGAGAAGCAGACTCCCCACTGAGCAGGGAGCCTTATGTGGGGCTCGATCTCAGGACTGAGCCAAAGGCAGATGCTTAACTGACTGACCCTGCTTGTCCTCTCTTTCTCTCTCTTTAAAGATTTACTTATTAATTATGAGAGAGAGAGAGAGAGAGAGAGAGAGAGAGAGAGAGAATGAGCAGGGGGAAGAACAGAGGGAAAGGGAGAGAGAATTTTAAGCAGACTCCCCCCTGAGCATGGGGCCTCGATCCCAGGACCCTGAGATCAGGACCCTGAGATCATGACCTGAGCCAAAATGAAGCGTTGGATGCTTAACTGACTGAGCCACCCAGGCACCCCTCCTGGCTCTCTTTTGGATGAACACTTTGGTGTTCTCGACAGGACTCCACACTTGTGTGTGTTCCACTTGAATGCAAAGCTTTCAAAGCACAAGAAAAACATTCATTGAATGGAACCAGTGTTGCTTCTCTCAAGTAGTGTATTAGTTAGGGGATGTTGTGGGCTGAGTTGTGTCCCCCCGGTTCATATGTTGAAGCCCTAACCCCCAGTGTGATGGCATTTGGAGATGGGGTCTTTGGGAGTTGGACGGGGTCACAGGGTGGGGCCTTCCTGATGGGATTAGTGTCCTTATAGGAGGAGACCCTGGAAGGCTTGCTCTTTCTGTCTCCTCCATGTGAGGACACCACAAGAAGGTGGCCATTGCGAGCCAAGAAGAGAATTCCTACCAGGAACTGACCATGCAGGTCTCAGACTTTCAACTTCTAGAACCATGAAAAAATAAATTTCTGTTGCTTAAGCCACTCAGTCTCTGACTTGTTATGGCATCATGGGGGATAAAATCCTGAGTCCCATGGATTGCTTATGTTTCAGGAGAAGTGGGTCTTGCAAGAAAATTGCTCAGTCCAGACTCTGGGTTGGACCTCAGAGAAAGGTCTTGGGAGTCCAAAGAAACCCAGGTCCATTTCCCTGGCCTGTCTACTCTGAGAACTTGGGTGAGCCACTGTACCTCACCGCCTCACCGAAGCTCTGTCTTATCTGTAACATGAGGGAGTAGATTTCCCACCTTCTCGAAGACTTGTGTCTAGGAGGGGAGACCTTACCTCTGGCTCTTTTCCTGCCCAATTCAAAACTTGGTTGTCAGGAGGTAGGGCATGTCTAATCCTTCTTAATGAATTTCCTATGATTCTTTCAACTTAAAAAAATTTTTTTATGATGTAACAAACATCAAGGAAAATGCTCAAATGATTTTTTCACATGTATATATACTGGGTCCCCACCATCAGCCAGGTCAAGAGCCAAGGAACTTCTATCCACCCCCCATCCCCACCGCCAAGTGGCTTGCCAGGTTAAGCAAATAAAAAAATTTTAGAACACTTGTTTAAAATCGAGTTTCAGAGAGCAGTGAATAGCTTTTTAGTGTAAGTATATCCCATGCAACTGGGCATTCTGTATTTTATCTGGAAGTCTCACCACCAGGCTCCCTTGTGTTCCAACCCAGTCAACAGCTCCCCATCCGAAGGTCAAAAGCATTCTTTTGATTCTCATCACTGTAGATTTGTTCTGCCTATTTTTGAACTTCATGACAATGAAATGAAATGGTGCAGTGGGTCCTGCTCTGTGAGATTCCTCCACATTACTAACTTTAGCATATTCTTTTTAAAAAAGATTTTATTTTATTTATTTGAGAGAAAGAGCAAGAGAGAGCATGAGCTGGGGGAGGGAAGAGCAGAGGGAGAGGGAAAAGCAAGCTCCCTGCTGAGCAGGGAGTCCAATGACTCGGGGCTTGATCCCAGGACCCTGAGATCATGAGCTGAGCCACCGGCAGATCCTTAAGCAGCAGAGCCACCCAGGTGCCCCATACATCCTTTTTCATTGCTGCGTAGTATTCCCTTATATGATCTATTGCCACTTGTTTCCCATTTTCTTGTTGATGGACCTTTGGGTTGCTTCCAGTTTGGAGCTACTATAAATAGAGCTTTGTGAATATGACTTTTGGTAGCTTTATGCATTCAGGAGTAGAACTACCTGGCTGTTTTAAGTTTTTCAATTTTCCTCCCAGAAGGGGGGGAAAGATATCCACTGGGACCTGGGAATAAATTGAAGTCTTTTAGGGTTCTATTCTGGCCCCTGCCTGGCCTTACATTTATTTCCTGAATAAAAGACCTCAGGGCATTTTTGAGTTCCCATGCTCTCTCTCTGGGGTCATCCTGTGTCTTTCCAATGTATATGATGAGCCTGAGAAGTTTTACAGAATGTTTTTCCTTGGCTTTTTGGCTTCACTGCCATACTTTCACTAATTTTCACTGGAGTTAAAGCTGCTTTACCAGTAATTAGCACTTGTTTCGTTCATGGGTGGTGACTCCTGGTTCCCAGCACAGCTGTGTAAATGTTCCTGTCCACATGCAGGGGGTCACAGCAGGCCCCCAGACTTCCCTGCAGTCGCCTCCCTCCCCACTCCATCCCCAGAGCTCCAGTACCAGCCTATATTAATCACAGCATCTCCAGGCACCATTGGTTGCCATGGAAACTCAGGCTGGTCCAGGCAAGCCAGTAGGGGTCAGTCCCCCACCTCAGGTACGGCTTTAATTTGGATTCGGGAAAGTGTTGGATACAGCAATACCTGGTGCTTTGTAGAATTCTATTCTTACAACATTCACAATACAGCTCTCTGTGGCCTCAGGCTTCTCGTGGCTTATGTTCTCCTATTTGCTTTCCCCCATTGTCTTCTCTTTGCACCGTCTGTTCATGGAAACTGGCTGCTTCTGAGGGAAGCAAACCCCACATGCTTTGCCATTTCCTCTGTGCTGTGGTTGGGCAAACAGAGAGAGGGAATAGCACACCTGGCTATGGGGCCCCGCAGGTTCCAGGGACGGACACCCGGCTGGGAAGTGCCCGTTGGCTGGGGATGTGTTTATTTCTCGTGTGTACACATGGGACAGCTGGGGCTCCATTGGAACCGCTCTGCAGAGCGTGCTGGATGGTGTGGCTAGAGCAGATGTCCCCCATCCCCACGGCTGCCAGGCTCTGCCTGCCTGCTGCAGCATCAACATGAAACCCAGTGTTGACCAAGCAGTTTTCATGGCCCGGCCCTGTGCTCAGGATGCTGCCTGCCCACAGGTTCACTCGCAGACCCCTCATGGCCTCCCTCTGGTACCTATCACCACCTCCGTGTTGTGCAGGAGAAAACAGACTTGGAGAATTCAGTAATTTGCTGGGAACCACACAGTGAGTTGATCATGGGCTGGGGTAGGACCCGGCATCTTCTTTCCCACCATACGTCATCCCTTCCCTACTCAGGAGAAATCCTGGACCCCAGGCAGTTGCAAGGTGCTTAAGGATGTTTTTCTGGGTAGATGCATTCCTGAGATCATTCATTCAGAAATATTTGAGGCGACAGGGACCCAGCAGCGACAAGGCAGATCGAGATGCCCCGGCGGTGCTGACTTCCTTTGGGGGAGGCAGATGTTATCCATCCAGTCCCAGAAAGGGACCAGCCCCATGAGGAAGACTGCGATGGAGGATGTGATGGGGGGTCCCTGCATCTGATCACAGCCCCAAATGATGAAGGGGAGGTGGCCCCCTGGGGACGCGGGGAACAACATTCTAGGAAGAGGGAACAGCAGGGGCAGAGGTGGAATGAGCTCGGCAGAGACCGGGAGTGGTGAGAAGGCCTGCGAGTCTGGAGCTAAGAGGGCAAAGGGGAGAAGAGAGGGGACGAGGTCAGGGAGAGGGGACAAGCCTGTAGGGTGTGGCTTTTAGTCCCGTAACAGTGGAAGTGCTGACTGCGAACTTTCAGAAAGACCCACTGACTGCACAGCAGCACGCAGGGCGGGAGGTGGGAGTGGGAGCAGGGAAGCCCACTGACCCGGGAAAGACAGCTGCCTGAGTCCAGGGGAGCGTGGTGGTGGTGGTGGTGGTGGTGGTCGGGGGGGATGCAGTGGCCAGAAGTGATCTGATTCTTTTTTTTTTTTTTAAGACTTTATTTGACAGAGAGATAGAGAACACAGTAGGCAGAGCATCAGGTAGGGGGAAAGGGAGAAGCAGGCTCTTCACTGACCAGGGAGCCTGATATGGGACCTGAGCTGAAGATAGCCGCTTAACCAACAGAGCCACCCAGGTGCCCCCAGGATATATTTTGGAGGTGAGTGGTTGGAACATGATGATGCATGTGACATAGGGAGTGGAAGCAAGTGAGGAGCCAGGAGAGACTGTTCCTTCTGTGGTTTGGGCATCAGGGTAAATTGGGAAACTCACAACGAAATGGGGAGCCCGGGATCGTGTGCTGTAGGCGGGGTGGGGAACGGAGCATCTTGGCTTGGGGCTGTGGGACAAGCAGGTGGATGTCTCTGATGTGATCTGGGGGGTATGCCTCAGGTCTCATCTTTCCTGCTCCTTGTCCTACCTTCCTGGGTATAAATACACCTTCTGTGCACGTGTGGAACTTTCTCCATCAAGATGCTTCCACTGTGCCTGGTCTCTAGGGTTTTAGCAAAGTGGCAGGTACTACACAATACGCCCAACCTGTCAGCTAGATTCCTTTTTTTAAAGTACTGATGCAGTAATAATATTTTTTTGGCAGGAAGGGGCAACTCCTGCAGGTAGAAAAGGAGCCTGGTAGCAAGGCACTTGAAGCTACCTTCTGTCCTCAGCTTTATGTGCGTGCTTATAAAAGAAATAACAGATTTTGTTTTCCGCACAAAGAGAATATATGCGGAAAAACACAAAGACTTTATAAATGCACGACTGCAGATGTTTTAGAGTAAGTTTCATGAGAATGCATTGGAGCGTGAAGGCGTTGTGAAGGAGAGATCTATTAAACTCCATCAGTTTGAAGATTTGGAAAAAACCAGAGGGTAATTCTTGTCATTAAACTGATAGTGAACTGATCGGCTTAGGAAGGGCTAGGAGAGCCTTTTGGATGCTTCCAGCAGGATGAGAGGAGATAAACAGGGGAGATAAGCTTCCATTCCCACACCCATTTTATCTATCTATCTATCTATCTATCTATCTATCTATCTATCTATCTATCTATCTATCTATCTATCTATTATTTATGGCAATCCAGAGGTGGCCTGAACCCGTCCCCTTACACCGCTGGGTGTTAAGGTGATCATACAACATTTGTACTTGAGATTCAGCCTCCTAAGTCTGTCTCATTCATGCTAGCCTTCCGGTGGGTTTGCTTTTCTTGGACAGATGCGCAGTGGCTAGTGGTGGGGAATTTTCAGGTGGGAAAAAAGTCTGAGGTTGAAAATACGCTGCTGAGTGAGGTGGGCATTCCAAAAGCCATGGGCTGTCTCGCTCCAGGAAGAAACAAGTAGAGTCATCCCCATGGTCCCCAAGGTCCCATGAGCTCTGCCTCATCACCTTCCCACCCTCATCTCCTCTACTCCCTCCTCAATCACTCAGAACTGCTAGGGCCTCCGCATTGTTCCTTGAGGAAGTCACACATCGCCCGGCCTCAGGACCTTTGCACCTGCTCTTCTCCCTGCTTAGAACACTCTTCCCTCAGATACCCACATGACCCCTGCATCACTTTCTTAGGGCCTCCGCTCACATGTCATTCCCTCAGCGAGGCCATCTCTGACCTCTTATTTAATACAACAACACTTTAATACAACAACAGCCCACCCAATACTTCCTATCACCTATTTTATGGTCCCCCCCATCCGCCGCTTCATATATTGAAACACTAACCCCCAGTACCTCAGAATGTGACCTTATTTGGAAATAGAACCTTTAGAGAAGTAATTAAAATAAAATGAGGTCATACAGGTGGGCTCTAATCCAGTGTGACTGGTGTCCTTGTAAGAAGAGATTAAGACACAGACATACATGGAAGGAAGACCATGTGGAGGCACAGGGAGAGACAGTCACCTATAAGCCAAAGAGAGAAGACTCTGAAGAAATCAATGCTGCCAACACCTTGATCTTGGACTTGTAAGCCTCCAGAATTGTGGGGAAATAAATTTCGGTTCCTTAAGCCACCCAGCCTGTCATACTCTATTATGGCATCTCCCGCAAACAAATACACCTTTCCTGATTAATTTCCACCACCCTTTGAGCCCCTAGTCTCTACATAATGCACTTATTTTATTCATCATACATCTGCCCCCAGTAGAATGTCTGTTCCACGACAGGAGGATATTTGTCTCATTCTGGGCTGTGTCCCCAGCTCCCAGCAAGGGCTCTTCCACAGCGGCTGCTCCCCTACCGTTTGTTGAGTGAATAAGTGAGTGAAAAATAGAGACAAAGATCTCAGGATTCTGAGTTCCTCTGAGTGCTCTCTGGTGCTCAGTATCCACCCGCTACATTTGTGAGTGTTGGGAACTCTGTTCCTTTTTTTCAAAAACCCAGCCGGTGGCAAAGAGTAGGCACACTGGGTAGACGGGACGCTCCATGTGGATTTTAAAGCCGACCCTTGACTTCGCCCTTTCAGTTTTCTAAGTCACTCGGTGACACTCACAGACCCAAGAACTGGAGGGCCGTGAACGAAGAGACTCCCGATGACCCATTTTCCAGAGGGGAACACTGAGGTGCTGATCCATCCAGGGTCCCGCCCTCCGTGGTGTGTCCCTCCATCGGGGTGTGGCGGTTGCCGGGTAGCTCTCGAGAACCGGCTTCCCGGCCCCAGTTGCCAAGGAAATGCTAAACCCCGCTTGGCAGGCCCGGGGGTAGCGTGAGTGGCCGTCCCCGTCCCCGGGCTCCCTTCCCTCCTGTCCCCGGCTGCGCGCCGCGCTCACCGCCGCCCGCTCTCTGCTCTCTCCTCCAGCTGCGCGCTGTGCTGGAGGCCGAAGAAGACCCTGCGAGTTCTGAGCGAGGCCCATGGATGTGGAAGGCCTCCCGGGTCCCGGACCCCATGTTCTCCCCGCGCAGTTATGACGCCCTGCACGACGGCGCCTCGGGGCCCGCGGGTGTGGACCGCACGGCCAGAGCCCCGCAGGACGCGCGGGCCCCGCGGATGAGCGGCGGCTTCCAGGGCCCCGCTCTGAAGCGGCGGGGCGGCGTCGTGGACCACCGGGATGTCATCTTGGCCCACCAGGCGCACAAAGTCCACAGCACCCCCCAGGCCAGGAGGAAAGAATGGGAGTGAGTACGCGGGGCGGACGGACTGGGACGCGGGCAGCATCCCTAAAGCGAGGCTGGCTGCTGAAACCCTCCGTGCCTTGTGGGCCGCTACCGCCTTGCCCTGAGCCCCCTGTGAACCCTTGCGCGGCCCAGGGTGCAGCCACGAAGGGGTTCGGGGTGGGCGCCCCGGGCCGTCCGCGGAGGACCCTGCGCCGGGGTCTGCGGAGGTCCCCTCGGGTGCGATGGCCGGTATTTCCCATGGGAGGTGTTCCCGAATCCGGCTGAGAAATGCTGTTTGCGGGGGTGGGAGGGGTGGGGAGCCGGAGTCGCACTTCTGCCTCAAGCACTGAGACTAAACCCGAGGATTTGCGGGCCCGGAGATGAAGTTTGTAGTGCAGGAGGGAGGGCAGCTGGGGAAATGCGCGCGGGCTCTGGAGACTCCGGCCCTGGGCGCTCCCCCTCTCTGCCGGTGGGTCTTCTCCTAGCAGTCACCTTGGGGAGGAGGGGTGGGCTTTGAGCCGACTCTGTTCCTGTGATCTTGGGCAAGCGGCCTCCCTGGGCTCACACCCTCACCGTGAAGTCGCTCTTTCCAGGCTGACGATCCAGCAGTGTGTGGACGTTTCAGTCCCAGGTACAGAAGGAAAGCTAGTGCTTTTTTTCCTTTTTCTTTTTCTCGAGCGCTTCTTTGGCAAAGGCTCAGAACTGGGGTGGATTCCTGGACAGACTTCAGGAAGGTGGGATTCTGAATACAAGTTTCAGGGCGACTGGAGCTGAGGCTGGTCTGGACGCTAATCTCTCCTGGGGACCCTGAAACCCCCTCTCCCACCCTCTCCGGGCTCCGCTCTGACCTCTGGGAAATTAGCAACAGGGTCTCCAGCACCACGCGCCGCTCTCCACCAGGCTTCCCTGGAGTTTCTGTCTGATGGGAGGGAGAGCTGGACTGTAAATGCCAGTTGGGTTTGGGGGTGTGTTGATGAGGGGTGTGAAAATAGAGAGTGCAATGAAAACTCACCGAAGAGGGTGCTAATTTGGCCTCTGAGGCAGTTTCCTGAGGTTAGGCTGACATCTGGTGGCACATTGGGGCATCATGTAGAAAGGCAATGTGATAAAGCTTTATTTTCCCACATTGTGCTCTGATTTTCTCCTCCCCAACCACTTATCCAGCCTCCCACCCACCTATTCTTCTATCCATCCATCTGTCCATCCGTCTATCCATCCTTCTTCCTTCCTTCCTTCCTTCCATCTATCCATCCATCCATCCATCCATCCTTCCTTCCTTCCTTCCATCCATCCATCCATCCTTCTATCCATCCTTCCATCCTTCTATCCATCCATCCATCCATCCATCCATCCTTCCTTCCTTCCTTCCATCCATCNTCCTGAGGTTAGGCTGACATCTGGTGGCACATTGGGGCATCATGTAGAAAGGCAATGTGATATAAACCTTTATTTTCCCACATTGTGCTCTGATTTTCTCCTCCCCAACCACTTATCCAGCCTCCCACCCACCTATCCTTCTATCCATCCATCTGTCCATCCGTCTATCCATCCTTCTTCCTTCCTTCCTTCCTTCCATCTATCCATCCATCCTTCCTTCCTTCCTTCCATCCATCCATCCATCCTTCTATCCATCCTTCCATCCATCCATCCATCCATCCATCCATCCATCCATCCATCTATCCAACCATCCTTCCTTCCTTCCTTCCATCCATCCATCCATCCTTCTATCCATCCATCCATCCATCCATCCATCCATCCATCCATCCATCCATCCATCCATCCATCCATCCATCCTTCCTTCCTTCCTTCCATCCATCCATCCATCCTTCCTTCCATCCATCCTTCCTTCCTTCCTTCCTTCCATCCATCCATCCATCCATCCATCCTTCCATCCATCCATCCTTCCATCCATCCATCCATCCATCCATCCATCCATCCATCCATCCATCCATCCATCCATCCATCCATCCATCCATCCATCCATCCATCCATCCATCCATCTATCCATCCATCCTTCCTTCCTTCCTTCCATCCATCCATCCATCCATCCATCCTTCCTTCCTTCCATCCATCCATCCATCCATCCTTCCATCCATCCATCCATCCATCCATCCATCCATCCATCCATCCATCCATCCATCCATCCATCCATCCATCCATCCATCCATCCTTCCTTCCTTCCTTCCTTCCATCCATCCATCCATCCATCCATCCTTCTATCCATCCATCCATCCATCTATCCATCCATCCATCCATCCATCCATCCATCCATCCATCCATCCATCCATCCATCCATCCATCCATCCATCCATCCATCCTTCCTTCCTTCCTTCCTTCCATCCATCCATCCATCCATTCACCTCNCCATCCATCCTTCCTTCCTTCCTTCCATCCATCCATCCATCCATCCTTCCTTCCTTCCTTCCATCCATCCATCCATCCATTCACCTCGTCCATATTTCTATCCATCCACCCACCTGCCTATCTGTCCTTCCATCTGCCTATCTCTCCGTCCATCCTTCCTTAGATAACTAGGGTACATTTAATGCCTGCAGCCGTGATGCCAAACAGCGATCTTCCAGCATTCCCTCCAGAACTTGCTCCTCTCTCCTCTCCCTTCCCTCTCGAGTCTCTGTTTCTTTCCATTCTCCCATTTCCTTTTATTTTCCTTTTGAAAAGAAATTTGATTCATCCTCTCAGAATCAGCGAGGTTTCTTTAAGGGTTTAAAGTGAGTTATTTCTGCAGACTGCTGAAAAGACATTTTCAGAGTAAGGAAAAGTGTCAGCGAATTAAAGAAGTTTAAAAAAAGTCCTGGTTGCCCAAGCAAAATGGTCAATATAATTTATAGTAATAACGGCAGCTAATGTTTATCAGGCACCTACCGCTTGACGGACACTTTATGATCTGTTGCCTCCTCCCGCTCTGCCTTGTAGTAGAGTCCCCAGTTCATGGATGAGCACCGAGAGGCTAGGAGAAGTGACGTAGCTTGCCCGGGGCCTCCCAGCTGGAAAGTGGCAGACCTGGGGTTCAAACCCCAGGGCTGTCAGCCTCTAAAACTCAAGCTTCTTTTTTTTTAAGCTTTTATTTATTTATTAGAGAGAGAGAGAGAGAGAGAGAGAGAGAGAGAGAGAGAGAGGGAAAGAGAGCACAAGCAGGGGAGGAGGGGCAGAGGGAGAGGGAGAAGCAGACTCCCCACTGAGCAGGGAGCCCAATGTGGGGCTTGATCCCAGGACACTGAGACCATGATCTGAGCCTAAGGCAGATGCTTAACCAACTGAATTCCCCAGACGCCCCTAGAACCCAGGCTCTTAACCATTTGGCCAAGGAGTTTCTACGACAGCAAGTGGTGGAGATTTACTTCCGAATCACCCAGAAAGAAAGTCAGTCATATCAGGGAGAAAGGGAAGCAGAGGAAGGTCTTCAGAATCAGGAGACATTGATTACGGTGTCGTTTCCACCACAACCTCCTTGAATGGCCAACTCATGCCTCAGTTTCCCATTCCTGTTGCTTTCTGGACCATATGAAGATTCGCAATCTTTATAGCCATGAGTTCCAAACTTCTGAACTCCTATCCCTACTAGTAAAACAAACATGCTTTCAGCACACCATAATGTATATGTTTTCATTCATTTGTCAATTATATAAGTATTTTGNACATTGATTACGGTGTCGTTTCCACCACAACCTCCTTGAATGGCCAACTCATGCCTCAGTTTCCCATTCCTGTTGCTTTCTGGACCATATGAAGATTCGCAATCTTTATAGCCATGAGTTCCAAACTTCTGAACTCCTATCCCTACTAGTAAAACAAACATGCTTTCAGCACACCATAATGTATATGTTTTCATTCGTCAATTATATAAGTATTTTTCTATATTTATCATATGCCCTATGCAATAATATACATAAAATAGAAATGTCAAAAGGATGAGGCACCAGTGGGAGACATTATTTTTAAGTGGCTTTAATTTTTTTAATTTAATGGAACAAAAGCTCCCCTGCTTTTGAAGTTTACTTTCACTTTTTTAAAAAAGATTTTTTATTTATTTGACACAGAGAGAGATCACGAGTAGGCAGAGAGAGAAGAGGAAGCAGGCTCCCTGCTGGCAGGGGGCTCGATCCCAGGACCCTGAGATTATGACCTGAGCTGAAGGCAGAGGCTTTAACCCACTGAGCCACCCAGATGCTCCTTACTTTTACTTTTTAAATACCATGTTTGTCAGAGCTCTTTCCTCTGAAAATGTTCAAACACACTAAATAGAGAGAACAGTGAACCCCACGTACACATCACCCAAATTTAATAGTATCAGAATTTTGCCAGACTTACATCATAAATCCATTTTTGTCTTTCTTATTCTCTGAGCTATTTTAAAGCCAATCCCCGACCTTGTATGATTTCACAAGCTTCAGATGACATCTCTAACCATACAGACATTTTCATACTCATATCCCACTGGTAGAATTAACAGTGACTTTTAAAAGTATCACCTAATTTCCACTCCCCATTCAAATGTCTCCGCTTGTCTTTTTACAGCTGATTTCTTTGCATCGGGAAGGTCTGTGTGTTGCATTCAGTCATTATGTCTTTTTAAAAATATTTTATATTATTTATTAGAGAGAGAGAGGGAGGGAGGGAGCATGAGCACAGGGAGGGGCAGAGGGAGAAGCAGACTCCCCACTGAGCAGGGAGCCCGATGTGGGAGTCAGTCCCAGCCTGGGATCATGACCTGAGCTGAAGGCAGATGCTTAACGGACTGAGCCACCCAGGCATCCTGACTTCTTTCTTTTACCAATATTTAGGATACTCTCTCTGTGCTCAGCTCCATGGGGGGCCCTGGGGACACATCAGTCAACAGTCTGCTCTCCCCGCAATGACCCTGTCCACCCAGCAGGAAAACCTAACATGAAACAAATGGTGACCAGCAGGAAGAGTGCCGAAGAGGGTCAACCCGGGCAGGATTTCCAGGCTACTTCTCATCCTGTGCCAGCAAACCCCTACAGGGCCTCCTGAGACATAGTTTCCCATCCAGGAGGGCTGCAGGGGGCTGGGACTCTGCATTTCTTTCTAACAGGCTCCCACGTGAGGCGGGAGCACAGTCTCAGCAGCCAGGTTCTGAGTCATCTCCACCGTCACCGTCATCATCAGAGAACAGAGGGGGCCCGGGTGGGAGAACAGAGGGCAAGGAGAGGAGAGCCCAGCAAGCTGCGATGAGAACTGTGAATGATACTTAAGCCGTGAGGATAGTGATCATAACCAATATTTATGGAGCACTTGCTATCTGCAAGGCGCGGCGCCAAGCCCTTTCTATACATTAACTCATTTCATCCTCATCACCGCTATTCTAAATAGATGGTGCAGAATGGCATGATTTTCCAATGTTTCTGTGCTCCACAACTCATCACGGGCACACAGCAAGCTCGTGAAGCCGTGAGTCGGCGGCGGTATTACTGTGCTGTTAGGTCGCTCCTTATGCAAATGGCAAGTGGGTCCCCAGGGACACTGAGGGGTCTGGGGGCTGCGTTGGGACAGGGTGGCAGGATCTGGACTCCCAGGCCAGAACTGGCTGTTTCTAGGACGTCGGGACTCAGGCTCGGCCACCCTGCAAGTCACCAGCCAGGGCTGGGGTGGGCAGCCTGAATTGTCCTGGTCCCCAGAGCCTGAGCTGAGACCAGGGGACGTGCCAGGTGAGGAAGAAGGCAACACCAGTTCTTCTAGTGAATCCATTTTCCCATTTATTCTCCGCCCTTCCCCCCATCTCTTTCATCTTTAGTGCCCAATACACTAGTTCCATGGTCTTCGGTGGACAAATTAGGATTATTTAGGATTATAGGGGACTGTTAAATGTAAAATGACTAATGCCACTGGACCCCAAGGAGGCATGTTTAACCCACATGTGACCTCAATGGTCGTTGAGATGGATCTAGGTTTTCTGCGGCTCATAACTCACTTGAGTCAAAACTGAAGTCCTCCCTAAGGCCATCAGGATCCTGTGTGATCTGCCTGTCACTTCCCTGCTTTCACCTCTTCCCACTCTCTTCCTTACTCACCCTGCTCCAGCCACCTGGACCTCTTCACTGTTCCTCAAACACATCAGAGCAGGCCTGTCTCAGGACCTTTGCACTGGCTGTTCCCTCTGATTGGAATAACTTTTCCCCCACACCCACATGGCTCCTCCTTCTTTACCTCCAACTAGCCTTTACTTAAAGGTCACCTCCTCAGCAAGTCTTTCCTCACCACCCTTTTTAAAATTCAGCCTCTCTACGTATCTCTTCTTTCCGCCTTACTTTATTTTTCTGACGAACGCTAATGACCATCTCATATTTATTAAACCCTTGGCTTTTTATCTTGTCGATTATTTGTATTCTCTCCACTAGCTCCCCGAGGGCAGGAATTTTGCCGAGTTTGTTCTTTGCTGGGTCCCGAGCTTACAGTGAGGGAGCCAAATCTGACCAGACACCTGTTGTAGGGCCCCCGGGCTACGAAAGGTTTTCACATGTTTAAGTGGTTGAAAAAAATCAAAAGAAGAGTAATATTTCTTGATATGCGAAATTGTATGAAATTCAAAATTCAATGTGCGTTAAGTTTTTTTGAAATGTACCTTGGTTGGTTTACACACCTCTTGTCCTGTGGCTACTTCTGCACCACAGGGGTGGCGTCGAGTCTGTAACACACTGGGCTGCAACGCTGAAAATAGGCCATTTGCAGGAGTCTGTGGGCCCCTGGGCTGGAACAGTCGGCTTTGATGGTGGCCTGGCCTATACACAGGCGAGGGGAGCCCTGCTCTCCCAGGAGGTCACCCCGCTGGCCTGCTGATGCGACGGCTAGCCACCAGGTGGCGCTGTGACTCCCGAGCCAGCGGACGAGAGCAACCCAGAGTGGGAGGCGGTCTGCTCACCCTCTTCAGTGTTCTGAGAAATGGAAGGCAGCCCCAAAGCGAGAATCCAATTTTCATCACATGACACTCCATCATTACATATATGGCAATGTCTTTTTTCATGCACAAAGGGCTTGTAAAGATGAATGGGGGGAGGGGATCTTGGGGTTTGAAGGGCTCCCAGAGGGCTGAGAGCTTCAGGTGGGTTCTGGGGTCAAGTGTAGGGCCCATCTGGCCTTGGGCTGGGGTGTGGCTGACTACTTGGACTGGGAGGCAGATGGCAGAAGTTCCCATCCTAGCTCTGCCCCTCACTAACTCTGTGACTGTGGGGGAGGGACATTCTTCTCCCTGCGCCTCAGTTTCTTAGTCTGTAAAATGGGGATAAATATGCTCGTTTCTGGAATTCCTACAAAGATGAAATTTAATGCATCATTATATGGCAAGCGTTTAAAACAATGCAGGCATGTAGTGAGCCTTGATACCAGTTTGCTATAGTCCCGGGAAGGATAAACAGTTAAGCACCCAGAGGCTACAGTTTACACAGTGAAAAAAAAAGAAAAGAAAAGAAAAGAAAAAGAATGGCAGGTTGTTTAGACATCACAATTAAACCAAATCTGACCGTTAAAGACCTGCCTGGAAATCGGAGCATTTTTTTTTCCATCTTTTTTAAGGGAGGCAGTTGGACAGTTCTAGCCTATTTGATATTTTAAAAAAATATATAGGTCTGGTCCCAGGAGTTTCTTTTTCAGTGCGGCTGGCTGGTTTCTATTACAGAAAGACCCTCCTTTTGTCCTTTGAAGTAGCAGCAGCTTTGGTTGTGGCCAGCCATGGAGAGCCTGGGGAGCCTCCCTGCCCCATGGTGCTGTTACTCTCCCCCCACAGCCCCTCCCCCATCCTTAATAATCTACCAGGTTTTCCATGCTTATTTTTGGAAACCAGGCAGCTTGTGAACAACTGTTCCCATTACCTTCTTGTCCATGGCTGATCCCAATCTTCTTTCCTGCTTCCATCACTCCAGAAGTCTGTCCTTTCAACACCCCACGGTTCCCTTGATAGTTTCTGTGCACCTGTGCTCTCCAGGTTGTCTGCACTTCTTCCCCCCACCTCCCGGGGAGAGGGGGGGAATCCATCAGCTTCATCTCTGAATGAACTTCCATCATGACTCTTCTCACTCCCATCAGGTCTCACCAGCCTACCTTCTGTTCCCAGCATTTTCAAGTAGTGTTTGCACCCCAGGGCCTTTGCACTTGCTGTTGCCGCTGTTTGGAATGTCTTTAGCATGGCTGCCTCCTTCTTGCATTCCAGTCTCAGCACAGATGTCTCAGCACAGATCCACAGTGTGGATTGCATCACTCTGCTCATTGCTCGCAATTATGTGTTTCCATCTAAATTGGACTGCCAGTGACATGAGGGTAGGACTTTCGTCTTCCTTGTCCACTGAAGTGTCCACTGAAGTGTCCCCAGTGCATAGAAGGTGCCCATGTTTGTCGAGTGAATCGATCCCTGGGAAACCTAACACCTATATTGATGACCTCCCTGTGTCTTTGGCTTGGAGATCTGCAAGTCTCTTCGAGCTAGTGAACATCATTTTCTCTTCAGTTCTCTGTCCGGGGCATCCTCTGGTTCCAAGTCCTGCATGATGTACTCAGGGGGGTCTACCTGGAAGAGGAGGCAGACATGCAGACGAGCAACTGTACACATCACCCAGGGGGTACACAGAGGCACCCAGTCTTCATTTATCCCACAATCACCATGGGCCTGGCCCTGGGCCAAAGGGCTTTGGGTATGAGCTCACCCCAGCAGCCATTTCACAGAAGAGGCCACCGAGGCACAGAAAGGAAAATGATAAAGGCTATGGGGCAGAACCAGCCTCGGAGCCCAGATCTGTCCAAGTCCAGAGCCCAAGCTCTTAATTCCTCTTCTTGCAAGTTCATGAACTTGGAATTGCCTGGCACAGTAAAATGAATGAATGAGGTGCGATCATTTAGCTTTCCCCTGCCTTTTAGGTACTAAACTCCTTGAAGGAAGATCCTTTTCTTATTGATCCTTGAATCTTTGGCATTACCCAGCACAGAGCTTTGCAGGTAGAAGACCCTCGGTATCTGTAGAACAGGGTTGTGTTGAGTCTGAGACTGGTTCAGAATGAAATCTATAAAATCCTGAAGGTGAGTATGGCACACATAACCCGTCCTCTAAATCTGCTGCTAGAATTGGCTCAAAAGAGGCCAAATTGTGATAAAATAAAATGAAATAATTTCTCACCTCCTAACATGTTCAACTTGTCACAATGCCTTAGGGAAGGGGGGCAGGTCTTATAACCTCCGGATGAGCCCAGGGCCAGGAGTCAGATCCACGACAGCGCAGTTAAAGGGCAATGCCACCGTCTCCTCAAAATGCCACCTTGCAAAGCAGATCTGGTCCTCTACCATCCCAGAAGGCCATTCTTGCCTGTTTTAAGTTCTTCTGGAGGGCCCCAAATGGACAAAGGATAGACTTAGAGGCAAAAGGAGCTGCCTTCAAATCTTAGCCCATCCCACAAGAGCTGGGTGACCCTGGGCAAATGCCATAGCCTCTCTGGCTCTGGGGGAGATCCTGGTGCAGAGTCTGGGAGAGCACACTGACATGGCAGGGCTCGGATAACAGGGTCTTGAAGGACAAACCAGCCTGTCTTTCCCCTCCTATGGTCTGGGTATATCCTGGGAAGTATGTAACATGTAGCTTCTCCAGTCTGTGTCTTAGGTCAAATGATTCTGAATGAGAAGCCTACGCAGCCTAGTGACTTTGAAACCATTGTGCCTGGGTTCACGCTCTCGTTCTGTACATGCTGCTGACCTTGGGCAAGTGACTCCACTCGCAGCCTCACTTGTCTTGTCTATAAAATGCAGAATAGAGGGTTTCCTGAGTGGCTCAGACGCTTAAGAATCTGCCTTCGGCTCAGGTCATGATCCCGGGGTCTTGGGATCGAGCACCATGTCAGGCTCCCTGATCAGTGGGGGAGTCTACTTCTCCCTCTCCCTCTGCCCCTGCTTGTGTGCTCTTTCTCTCGCTCACACACTCTCTCAAATAAGTAAATAAAATCTTTTAAAAAATAAAGAATAATAAAATGTAGAATAGAATAGCACTTGCTTCATAGGGTTATTACAAGTATTAAACATTTACGGGCACCTGGGTGGCTCAGTCAGTTAAGCACCTGGCTTCGGTTTGGGTCGTGGTGCCAGAGTCCTGGGATCGAGTCCTGCGTGGGGCTCCCTTCTCAGCAGGCAGTCTGTTTCTCCCTCTCCTTCTGCCCCTCCTCCCCGCTCGTGCTCTCTTTCTCTCTCTCAAAAGATAAATAAATAAAATCTTTTATAAAAAGTACTAAACATTTACAAAATGCTTAGCATGGTGCCTGGAACATTATAAAGTGTTACAGGTGTCCTAAGTTAAATAAAATGAACAAGTTCCCACCCACGCCCCAGCTGCGACCTCCATAAAGGCATAGACCTTATTGATTATGTATCTCCAGGGCTTAAGTGCATAGTAGGTGGTCAGTAAAGGTTGGAGGAAAGCAGCATATGAGATTAGAATGACTTCATGGCTAAGAGATGAAAATCTAACCTCAAAATCGGGGTTGCAAACTAATATAAAGGTCCAGAGAGTGAATGCTTTCAACTTTGGGGGTCATGTGGTCATATGGCCTCTGTAGCAATGACTCATCTCTGCCTTTGGAATGTGAAAGCAGCCGTAGAACGTGTGTAAATGAATGACTATGTACCAATATAATTTTATTTATAGAAAGAAGTGGTGGGTCGTATCTGGCCTGAGAGATATAGCTTGCTGACTGCTGCTATAAACCATAGAGAGAGGTTAGTGGGGACAGAGAGAAGATACTTCATATGGTTCTTTCTGGAGAGATGATGATGGCAAAAGCCACCAGTGGGGGCTTAAGCCTTGAATTGAGGGGGAGGGGTTATTTATTTATTTAGGTTTTAAAAATTTATTTATTTATTTATTTATTTATTTATTTTATTTTGTTTTTTCAGTGATCCAAGATTCATTGTTTATGCACCACACCCAGTGCTCTATGCAATACGTGCCCTCCTTAATAGCCACCACCAGGCTCACCCACCCCCCACCCTCCTGCCCTCCATAACCTTCATTTTGTTTCTCAGAGTTCACAGTCTCCCATCTCCTTCATCTCCCCCTCCGATTTACCCCAATTCACTTTTCCTTTCCTTCTCCTAACATCCTCCATTTTTTCCCTTATGTCCCACAAGTAAGTGAAACCATATAAGAATTGACTTTCTCTGCTTGACTTATTTCACTCAGCATAATCTCCTTTGGACCTGTCCATGTTGATACAAAAGTTGGGTATTCATCCTTTCTGATGGCTGCATAATATTCCATTTTATATATGGACCACATCTTCTTTATCCATTCATCTGTTGAAGGGCATCTTGGCTCTTTCCACAGTTTCGTGATTGTGGACATTGCTGCTATGAACATTGGGGTACATATGTCCCTTCTTTTCACTACATCTGTATCTTTGGGGTAAATACCCAGTAGTGCAATTGCAGGGTCATAGGGTAGCTCTAGTTTTAATTTTTTGAGGAATCTCCACACTGCTTTCCAAAGTAGCTACACCAACTTGCATTCCCACCAACACTGAAAGAGGGTTTCCCTTTCTCCACATCCTCTCCAACACATGTTGTTTCCTGTCCTGTTGATTTTGGCCATTCTAACTGGTGTAAGGTGGTATCTCAATGTGGTTTTAACTTGAGTTTCCCTAATGGCTAGTGATGATGCACATTTTTTCATGTGTCTGTTAGCCATTTGTATGTCTTCTTTGGAGAAGTGTCTGTTCATGTCTTCTGCCCATTTTTTGACATGACTATCTGTTTTTTGGGCATTGAGCTTGAGAAGTTCTTTATAGATCTTGGATATCAGACCTTTGTCTGTAGTGTCATTTGCGAATATCTTCTCCCATTCCGTGGGTTGTCTCTTATTTATTTATTTTTTTAAAAGATTTTATTTATTTATTTATTTGACAGAGAGATAGCACAAGTAGGCAGAGCGGCAGGTAGAGGGAGAAAGGGAAGCAGACTCCCCACCAAGCAGGCAGTTTGATGTGGGACTCGATCCCAGGATCCTGGGAACATGACCTGAGCCAAAGGCAGCTACTTAACCAACTGAGCCACCCAGGTGCCCTGGGGAGGGCATCTATTTATTTTTGTTATTTATTAGCCCTTATTAAGCAGATGCAATGGCCATCATTGTAATAGGCATTCTGATACTTTCTTTTAATCTTTAAGAAAACTTTAGTGAATATCTTTAATTACCCTTTCCTCCTTTTTAAATCAGGAAACTAGAGCCTAGAGTGGTTAAGAAATTTTCCCAAAGTCACACAGCTCAGAAATGACCTTCTAGCTCCACTGGGTCCATTTCCAAAAATCTGGAGGCCTTTACCTCCAAGGCCAGAGAAGGGCTGGGACCTTTTTCAAAGTAGTCATTTAGATATTCACAGCCGCCCCCAAACGCATCCCCAAATGGGGAAGCATCTGAAGGACTAACGCGAATATGTTGGATTTTTCAGCAGACACGTATAACTGAAATTCTTTACAAAGTGGTGCCTGTGTATTGGGCCTGTTGGTGAGCCCTCTGGAACATTGTGGAACTCTTCAGCTCCTTCTCAGAATATGGAGGCTCCATTTAAAAGAGGCTTCATCAAATAGAGCCATGTTGGAGAGCTCCTTGGGTTTCTCTGTCACAGAATGCGGACCCTTTCTCATGTGTTTTCTTTCTCAGCCTTTACCTGACATGTCAGCTTGGTTGGTTCCTATGAGGGCAGCGAACAGGCTGACCCATTCTCTCCAGATCCATGCCCACGATCTCCAGTCCTGAGTCAGGTCTGTGTGCTGGACTCTGGTTGACTGCAGCAGGTTAGCAGCATGGTGGAGTCTTGGATTTCTTTGCAGTGAGAAAGGTTTTCGGTGATGGTATGCCCATGTGGCTTTGCTGTCCTACAGGATAATCAATAGCAGATTTTTAATTCTGCCAGCCCTCATGGCCTTGGCACCCATCATCTCCCCTGTTAGAGCACAGATATCACCAGACTCACCAGAGTTTCTGATTCAGCAGCTTGGGGTAAGGCCTGAGAATCTGTATTTCTCAAAAGCTCTCCAAGATGCTGCTTCTGGAGGTCTGGGGTCCACACTTTGAGAAGCATGGCTTTGGGTCAGTGGTTTCCAACTTCAGCTGCATATCAGGATTGCTTGGGAAGTTGTAAAAACCCCAATGCCCAGGTCAACTGTACCCCATTAAATCCCACTCTGGGAGAGCGGTCTAGGCATCGGCATTTTCTAAGTTTCCAAGTGATTCTAACATGCAGTCATGCTTGAGAACCAAGGTCCCAAACCAAGGTCGTTTTACTTACAATATACTCAGAGGAGGCCCCCGGGTTTACACACAACTTGGAAATGTAAAATCCACTGGGGGATTAAGAAAATAATGTCTAATCCATTCCTAAGCCAACATGGAATTATTCTCATATGATTCATGGTTTGGATTCTTATTCTTTTGGCTTCAATTATCTCTTCTCTGCGTATTCAGATATTCAGCTGGGACACATTGGTACAGCTTATTGTTAAAATATTAAAATATTTCCATACCAGTTAGTAAATAGCCTGGAGTTCCTCCCCCCGCCCCCCGGTGAGTGAGCTCCCCCACCCACCAGGCCCCTTCCTGGGTCCTCCCATGCCTCCTGATGATCCACACTCCAGGGGTGGTGCCTCTTGCTGGTTGTTAAGTATTTTAAATTTTGCCCAGTGCATTTGACCTGCTTGCCCGTATGGATACCTCAAATGCAGATGGGGGTCTGGAATAGGTAGGAAACCCCTGAGCCATCAGTTCATGCTGGTTACGTTTGAGAACCGCCCTTGTCCTGCAAGACCCCCTCCCGCTGGTGGTTGAACTGCATCTGAGACACATTTGGGACCCAGGGATCTTTGGGGAGGCCAGGAACCTAGAACCCCAGATGTTCCATGCATCCTTCCAATCTTGGGGAACAGTCAGTCTGTACTTGGGGAATCCCCCAACCTCCACATCCTCCCATTTGCTACCCTCAAAGCCAACTTCCTCCCCATGTCTTTAGGCACAGCTGGTCTAATTTCCTGAATGAGTTCTGGATTTCCTAAGAGATAAGAAGGGTGTTGACTTCAAAGAATGTTTCTTCTGAGGCAGGAGACCACAGCTTCCTGTAACAGAGAAGGCCGTGTTGGAAGAGAGGTGTGAGCAGAGTCAGGGGTGGGTCATAGAGATGGTGAGGAGGGTTTCCTGGGGTAAAAGTTGGGAAGCAGGGCTGGAGAACCATGCCACAAGGGAGGATTAGCAGAGACACACCCACAAGGGACACTTTGCAGTGTGAGGAAGTGCATGGACCCCTTTTCAGAATTTTGTTTTTAAATGCATATAATCAAGGGCTCCTGGGTGGTTCAGTGGGTTAACTGTCTGACTCTTGATTTTGGCTCATGTCATGATCTTGGGGTCCTGAGATGGAGCCCATTTTGGGCTCCCCACTCAGTGCAGGGTCTGTTTGAGATTCTTCCTCTCCCTCTCCCACTCTATCTCTTTAAAATAAATAAATCTTTAAAAAATAAATGCATAAAANTCAGTCTGTACTTGGGGAATCCCCCAACCTCCACATCCTCCCATTTGCTACCCTCAAAGCCACCTTCCTCCCTGTGTCTTTGGGCACAGCTGGTCTAATTTCCTGAATGAGTTCTGGATTTCCTAAGAGGTAAGAAGGGTGTTGACTTCAAAGAATATTTCTTCTGAGGCAGGAGACCACAGCTTCCTGTAACAGAGAAGGCCGTGTTGGAAGAGAGGTGTGAGCAGAGTCAGGGGTGGGTCATAGAGATGGTGAGGAGGGTTTCCTGGGGTAAAAGTTGGGAAGCAGGGCTGGAGAACCATGCCACAAGGGAGGATTAGCAGAGACACACCCACAAGGGACACTTTGCAGTGTGAGGAAGTGCATGGACCCCTTTTCAGAATTTTGTTTTTAAATGCATATAATCAAGGGCTCCTGGGTGGTTCAGTGGGTTAACTGTCTGACTCTTGATTTTGGCTCATGTCATGATCTTGGGGTCCTGAGATGGAGCCCATGTTGGGCTCCCCACTCAATGCAGGGTCTGTTTGAGATTCTTCCTCTCCCTCTCCCCCTCTATCTCTTTAAAATAAATAAATCTTTAAAAAATAAATGCATAAAGTCACACACAAAGAAGACTGATTATAGTGAAAATTTGTAACCAAAATATCTGAAGCAACGGTTTGTCATACTCTTACAAATATGCCTCTTTAATAACACGTGAAAACCGAGATCTAATGACAGGCCTCACAATTTCCAGGTAGTGATGGGAGTAAATGATATTTCAAGATTTCTGCAATCATTGTAATGTGACATGAAAGTGTGTTTTCTGTTGATGACAAAGTCACAAGAGCTGCTAATGGTGTTAATACCACTGCAATTTTTTGCCTCCATTCATAATTTCAGCTAGAGGTAGTGAAAATTAGGATGTGACTTTTTTCCCCAAAGTCACAGACTCCCTGAATTAAAAACAAGTTAAGTCCAGGGTCCTGGGATTGAGCCCCAAGTCGGGTTCTCTGATCAGTGGGGAGTATGCTTCTCCCTCTCCTTCTGTGCTCCCCCCAAATAAATAAATAAAACCTTAAAAAAAAACAAGTTAAGTCCTACTTCATCTAGGGAATGAAGGAAGAGGTGGCTTCAGAGGGAACTCTGGAGTTTCTTGTTTGGGAACAGTCAAAGTGGAGTTACCGAGGAGGCTGTAAGAAGTTGGAGGATAGAACAGAGCAGGGAGGAAGGAGGGAAATAGGGGCTGGAGGAATCGTGAGACAGAGCTGGGTGTTTAAGCCTGTGGGCTTGGGAGCCAGGGTGTTTGGGTTCAAAACCTGGCCCAACTTCTTACCAGCTTTGTAATTATAGTGTGTCAACAGCACCCCACTTCTGGTACCAAATCTAGGCTCCTTCAATTAATGGACCAACCTTATGTGCCCCAGCTGACACATTTGTAGAATGAGGATGACAATCATGTAATCCAGGCTGATGGAGGAATGTGTGATGGGACAGGAGTATCTTAGAAAAGGTGGACAGGGATGGCCCATCTGGTAAGCTGATATTTGAGTCAAGTCCTGAATGAGGGGGATGAATCACCTATGCACAGTTCTTGGAGAAGGACGTTTCAGGTACAGAGAGCAGCAAGTGCAAAGGCCCTGAGGCAGGAGCATGCCTGGTATGTTTGAGGACCAGCAAAGGCAGCTGGTGTGGCAGGAGCAAGGTGAATGTAAGGGAGAGTGGTGAGAGTGGTGAGAAATGAAGCTGAAGGAGTTGGTGGGGGTCAGCTCCTGTGTTATATGTCAGAGATATAAGGGTGAATACTTCCCAGTCAGTGCCCTCAATGAAATCCAAGACATAACCAAAGACTGGTCCAGTGAGGTAAATACTTTAAGAGATGCATAAACAGAGGCATTAGCTACAGCTTTCTAAAGGTCTCATGAGCGGAGACCTAAGGATAAGCAGGAGATCATTCCAGAACAGAACAAGAACAAAAAGGCATGATCCTTGGAGCTGCCTGGAAGAAGCAGCTAAGGAGGTTACAACTGGATTGTGAAGAGCAAGGGAAGATAGTGTTCCAAGAAGGAGAATGGGGTCCATGGCATCAGATCCAACTGAGATATCAAGCAGACAGAGTTAGGGAGCTCCAGGTGAGCAATGGCTGAGAGCCAGATTCTGGGTCATGTGGTGGGTGGGTCATTCTGGAGTGGTGGTGGTGAGGGGAGGTGGGTGAGCAGCACCTCTGCTCTCCTAGTCACGGGGTCCATGTAATTAGGACATGGGAGGCATGTTTTGACTCCTCTTGCTGTGGTACCAAGCATTTTCTATTCTTGCTCTGAAGTGTCTTGCTTGTCCTGCATTGGGGGGCATCTAACAAGCCTGCTTCTGACACTGAGTTCTGGTCTTCATCAGTCTCCANTCAATTAATGGACCAACCTTATGTGCCCCAGCTGACACATTTGTAGAATGAGGATGACAATCGTGTAATCCAGGCTGATGGAGGAATGTGTGACGGGACAGGAGTATCTTAGAAAAGGTGGTCAGGGATGACCCATCTGGTAAGCTGACATTTGAGTCAAGTCCTGAATGAGGGGGATGAATCACCTATGCACAGTTCTTGGAGAAGGACGTTTCAGGTACAGAGAGAAGCAAGTGCAAAGGCCCTGAGGCAGGAGCATGCCTGGTATGTCTGAGGACCAGCAAAGGCAGCTGGTGTGGCTGGAGCAAGGTGAATGTAAGGGAGAGTGGTGAGACTGGTGAGAAATGAAGCTGAAGGAGTTGGTGGGGGTCAGCTCCTGTGTTATATGTCAGAGATATAAGGGTGAATGCTTCCCAGTCAGTGCCCTCAATGAAATCCAAGACATAACAAAAGACTGGTCCAGTGAGGTAAATACTTTAAGAGATGCATAAACAGAGGCATTAGCTACAGCTTTCTAAAGGTCTCATGAGCGGAGACCTAAGGATAAGCAGGAGATCATTCCAGAACAGAACAAGAACAAAAAGGCATGATCCTTGGAGCTGCCTGGAAGAAGCAGCTAAGGAGGTTACAACTGGATTGTGAAGAGCAAGGGAAGATAGTGTTCCAAGAAGGAGAATGGGGTCCATGGCATCAGATCCAACTGAGAGATCAAGCAGACAGAGTTAGGGAGCTCCAGGTGAGCAATGGCTGAGAGCCAGATTCTGGGTCATGTGGTGTGGAGTGGTGGTGGTGAGGGGAGGTGGGTGAGCAGCACCTCTGCTCTCCTAGTCATGGGGTCCATGTAATTAGGACATGGGAGGCATGTTTTGACTCCTCTTGCTGTGGTACCAAGCATTTTCTATTCTTGCTCTGAAGTGTCTTGCTTATCCTGCATTGGGGGGCATCCAAGAAGCCTGCTTCTGACACTGAGTTCTGGTCTTCATCAGTCTCCACGCCAACAGCTGGACCATCTTCTCAGACTCTTGGCCATCTTCTCAGACTGTTGCCACCTCCCCCCAATTACGAATTCCTTTCTTTTTTATTTTACTTATTTGTTTGTTAATTTTTTANCTGGTGTGGCTGGAGCAAGGTGAATGTAAGGGAGAGTGGTGAGACTGGTGAGAAATGAAGCTGAAGGAGTTGGTGGGGGTCAGCTCCTGTGTTATATGTCAGAGATATAAGGGTGAATGCTTCCCAGTCAGTGCCCTCAATGAAATCCAAGACATAACAAAAGACTGGTCCAGTGAGGTAAATACTTTAAGAGATGCATAAACAGAGGCATTAGCTACAGCTTTCTAAAGGTCTCATGAGCGGAGACCTAAGGATAAGCAGGAGATCATTCCAGAACAGAACAAGAACAAAAAGGCATGATCCTTGGAGCTGCCTGGAAGAAGCAGCTAAGGAGGTTACAACTGGATTGTGAAGAGCAAGGGAAGATAGTGTTCCAAGAAGGAGAATGGGGTCCATGGCATCAGATCCAACTGAGAGATCAAGCAGACAGAGTTAGGGAGCTCCAGGTGAGCAATGGCTGAGAGCCAGATTCTGGGTCATGTGGTGTGGAGTGGTGGTGGTGAGGGGAGGTGGGTGAGCAGCACCTCTGCTCTCCTAGTCATGGGGTCCATGTAATTAGGACATGGGAGGCATGTTTTGACTCCTCTTGCTGTGGTACCAAGCATTTTCTATTCTTGCTCTGAAGTGTCTTGCTTATCCTGCATTGGGGGGCATCCAAGAAGCCTGCTTCTGACACTGAGTTCTGGTCTTCATCAGTCTCCGCGCCAACAGCTGGACCATCTTCTCAGACTCTTGGCCATCTTCTCAGACTGTTGCCACCTCCCCCCAATTATGAATTCCTTTCTTTTTTATTTTACTTATTTGTTTGTTTATTTTTTAAATTAACCTATAATGTATTATTTGTTTCAGGGGTCCAGGTCTGTGATTCATCAGTCTTACATAATTCACAGCACTCACTATACCACATACTCTCCCAAATACCCATCACACAGCCACCCCTTCCCTTCCACCCCCCTCCCCTCCAGCAACCCTTAGTTTGTTTCCTGAGATTAAGAGTCTCTTATGGTTTGTCTTCCTCTCTGGTTTCATCTTGTTTCATTTTTCCCTCCCTTCCCCTATGATCCTCTGTCTTGTTTCTCAAATTCCTCATATCAGTGAGATCATATGATAATTGTCTTTCTCTGACTGACATTTCGCTTAGCATGATACCCTCTAGTTCCATCCGTGACGAGCTCCGTTCTTCAACGCTGCCAAGCCTTCCCATCTGAGTTTTCATCAGACATTGACTCTGCTCCTGTGTTGTCCCAAACACTGAGTGAGAGGCTGGATAGTGAGTGTTAACTATTTTGCAAAGTCAGCTTGGCAGAGGTTTTTCCTCTTGGGAAGTTTACAGTCTAATGGAAAGAGCAGTTAGGAAGGTGGAGATTATCATAGGCACCAGTGATATTGGTCACTGCTGATACAGCTGGTTCTCTGCCTCCTCTACCTTGAGGGTAGGTCATTTCTAAGGTGGAGTCTTGAAAGCCCGTGTGGGTCATGCCATGTTCCCTTCCTCCTGCTGTGACAAGATGGACTTCTATCATCTTGGGTCCAGATCCCAGCCTCCTGCTCCCATGTTGGACGTGCAGCCGGAGCAAGACATGAACGTTGGTTCTGTTAAGCCACCGGGGCTGGGGGTCGTCTGTTATAGCACCACAACTGGGCCATCCCGACTCTGATCGTGGTGTTCCTGACTGCCCCAGATACTGCATGCTGGTCTCTCTTCTGCTGTGTGTGATCACATTCTTCCCTTCACTTCTAATTCCTTTCCAAATACTATCGATTCTTTAAAAATAGCTTCAGCGAAGCCTCCTTGAAACTTTCATAACATTTACAGTCCCTGGATCACTATTTAACACCTAGTCCTTTGCCGTGGTATTTATTGGTTGTTTCTCTCCGCTTGCATCCCACGACACCAGTCTTCCGTGGGCAAAACTTTGGTCTGTCTGTTGCATCCCAGCATCTAGAACTTCCAGGGAATCAATCAGCATTCAACAAATATATTTTTTAGAGATTTTATTTATTTGCTAGAGAGAGAGAGAGGGGGAGGAAGAGAGGATCTGAAGCAGATTCCGCACTGAGTGCAGAGCCCCATGTAGGACTCGATCCCACGACCACGAGATCATGATCTCAGCAGAAACCAAGAGTCAGGG
>LNAC01000140.1:2796055-2821266 GCA_002007465.1 Ailurus styani | reverse complement strand
AAAAAAAAAAAAAGAAAGAAACCAAGAGTCAGATGCTCAACTGACTGAGCCACCCCAGCACCCTTTTCAGCAAATATTTTTGAATGAATGTATGGATAGAGGAATAAATGAATGAGAACTTTTATGGAGTTATGTTTGAATCCTTCCTATGGCCATGCACAGTGCAAAGCATATAATAGTTGCTGAATAAACACGGGGTGATGAAATGAGTGACCTCATGGCTTTCCCTCAGGACTGTAGACCCTTGAGCAAAGACTTTTGTTTAGAATTTTAGGCAGAGACTTGTTATTAAATGATAAGATGATTTGGTATAGTATAAAGGAAGCATAGTCTGCAAGACTGTAATGTGAGTGAATCTGAGAAATATGAATATGGAAAATGGTGTCCAGAGGATTTGGGGTGGGGAGTGGAAAACCCACTGCTTTGGAATCAGAGGTACTGATTATGAAGCTTTTGGCTGCAAGTAACAGAAAACCCAACTTACACTTAAAAAAAACCCCTGAAGTATAATTCACATAACATAAAATTAAGCATTAACCATTTTAAAGTGAAAATTCAGGGGCATTTAGCACATTCACAATATTGTGCCACCATCACCTCTGTCTAGTTTTAAGACATTTTCATCATCCCAGAAGGAAACCCTATACTCATTACTGGTTTTACTAGAGGGATGTGGGCTTCAAGCACAGTTTGATCAAGGATCCAGCTTTCCTTGTAATTCTCTCACCATTTTCCTCTGGAGTTGGTTTAGTTCTCAGGCTGTCTTCTCTCAGGTTTGGAGATGGCTGTTACCCCAGTTAACATCTAGGAAGAGGGAAAGATTGGTTTCCTGCGATGCTGTCTTGAAAGCAAGAAGCTTCCTTCCCAGAAGACCCTGGTAAACTTCTCCCTGGGTCATACTAATCCATGTTGGCCCATGCTACCCATCCTGGAATGAGTAGCTAATGATGAAATTAAGGTTGACAGTAATCTGACTAGATTAACCAACTGGGTGACTCAGCTCTGGCCCACTGCCTGAGATGAACCTGGGACTGCATCCCTACTCCATCATTTCCTAACTGTGTGATTATGCATCAGTGTTACCTCTCTGAGCCTCAGTTTCCCCAGCTGTAAAATGGGATCATAATGATACCTGTTCATAGAGTTCCTAGGAGGGTAAAATGATTGATGGATATAAAGCACCCAGCACAGTCCTTCCCACAACAGACAGCCCAGTGGATAAAAGCATTAATAACAGCTGTCAGCTGCTGCTTTGCACAACTCTGGGGGCGCCATTTACATAGACTATGTATGTGCCGGTGCCTTCTGGGGTTGTTCTGCATGGCAGATTTGCAAAGTGCTTTCCAAGGATTAACTTAAGTCACTTTACAACATGCCTGTGAGGCATTATCCTTGTCCCCATTTTACCTGGGGAAACTGAGGGACAGAGAGATTAGATCACTTACCTTGGGTCACACAGGGCACAAGTGGCATTTGAATCCTAGCATCCTGACCTCAGATCTTGTTCCATTGGTACGACCAAGCTGTTGGTCTCTGGCATTTGCTGGCCACCAAGCTCAGCCCCCAGCATTTCATGTCATCTGTTACAGAAACCCGAGGGGGCAGAAATCACTGATACTGCTGACAGGAGCATTGATGAGTCACCCCATAGTCCCCCAGCAGGCCAGTTGCAAGCATTGGGACTGAGCCCACGTCTGCCTGACCCCAGCATGTAGTCTGCTAACTAACCCCCATGCCAGGTGGCTCTGAAAGTCCCCGCACCCACCTGAGCTCCTGAGAGACGTCTGAGATGGGAATCCAAGTCATTATTGTGATGGTTGCAAAATATTGTAGTGAGTGGGTTTCAAACACTGTAAACAGGTTTAGTCCTCTTCCGTTCTTCTGCAAAGAAGCAATTTACTAAGAGCTGAGGAACCTAAGCTAAATTTAACTAACCAAAGCTGGTGAGCTCCTGCAGAGCCCTGAGGAGGTGCTGCCTTGGCCGCATCAGATCAGACAGCTGGGGCCTCCTGGAGGCCCCCTCCCTCCCGCCTGTGGGTGGGGGTCCTGAGGCAGGTCCCTGGGTGCCCCACGTGAATCAGGGTCAGAAGTTTGAGATACCCTGGTTGTGGTCTTTGCCAACAGAGCAGGTGGGGCTGAATAATAGAAGGGCCTTCCTCTCCCTCTGTATCTATGAATTTGTCTTTTCTCTCTCTTCTTCCCCCTCCCTCCCTCCCTCCCTCTCTCTCTGGTCTTCTGTTTCTCTATCTGAATTCTTCTTCTTCCCCCTGGTTGTCCCCTTCTCTCCAGGTCTCTCTGTCTCTGTTTCCCTCCGTCCCTCTCTCACATAGGCACATGCTTCCTCTCCTGCCCCCTTCAGCCACCCTTGGTTTCGCTGCTCCAGCTACATGACCAGGACACTAGCCTGTCTGTGGGTTGGGCACAGGCACAGAAGAGAAATTCTCCGCCCCCCCCCCCCCAGTGATAGGTCTTGGCCACTGTAAGGGCACATGCCACCAAAAGCATGCATCTTGAGTCAGGTTCCCTGAAAGCAGAGCCTGAGATGGGGAATCTTGGGCAAGGGATTTCTTAAGGGGGTCTGACCTCTAAGGCAGTGCTTCTCAAAGTTGGCTGCACATTGTAATCACCTGGGGAGGTTCTAAAAAATGATGGCTGAGCTTCACTCCTTACCAATTAAGGCAGAACCTCTGGGGGTGTTTCCAGTTTGAGAACCAGTGGTCTTTGGGAAATGAGGGATGCAGGAAAGGTCAGGGGAAGAAGCAGATTAAGGATGGGGTTTTAGCCCCTGCCTGATGCCAGTAGAGGGGGATGGGGTGGAGGGCTGGAGCAGAAAGAGCACCAGAACTGAGCCCACCTGGGGCGGGGCACTGGGCTGGGAGCCACTGGCAGCCCAACCCAGAGGAGCCTCGGGTTGGGTGCCCCAGCCCAGTAAAGAGGTGCCAGGAGCCTCCTCTCAGAATCCCAAAACAGGACCCTGGATATTTCAAGGCTTACATTGCTGCTTGGAATTCCATGTCTTTTAACTCTCTAAATGATGCAGCATTGGGTTGCTATCACCATCAAACTGGTGATGATTAGTGCTGGATGTCCACAATGATCAATATTATCGTTATTAGAATAACCAGTGATATTATGATAGCAATAATCAGAACAGGGGCAGCAGTGACCTAGCAGTTCAGAGAATGGACAGTGCCCCCCAAAAGGTCTGGGTTTCAGTTCTGACTCTGCCGCTCACTAGCTATGTGACCTCGGGCAAGTCACTTCACCTCTCTGGGCCTTGGTTCCCTCATCTGTAAAATGAGATAGTGATCATATCTGTGTCCTCAGGTGAGTTGATACACGTGAAGTGCCTGGCATGCAGGGGGTGCCTTGAATTATTTCCTATTTATTCTTATTCCTATTCTTGTCACTACTATGAGATCTGTCAAGTCTGAGCCTTCCCCGTAATTTGAGATGTATTCCTTGTGCATAAAAGTGGGTGATATATTAATGAATTAAAATAGCTCTCTCCAAAATTGCCTTGTTGGATCGTGCCTACAACCCTGAATGGTTTTCCTCCCCTCTCTTTCTCTCCAGTAGCGCTCCCACCCCCTCCCCTGGTTCTTAGAAAGGTGGTGGCGGTCTCAATGGGACAGGAGGGGTCGTGGAAGGCTAGTGCTGAATCCTGCTAATCAAATCTTAGAACACCGAACCCTTCCACAGGTTTGCATCCACACGGGTGGCGTGCCAGGAGGACTTCTGTGTGTTTTGAAATGGTCAAAGTAAATGTCACTGAATCACTACATCTCAAGACACCTCGTGTCATGCTTCCCACATATTACTGGCCAAGCAGAAAGACTTGCTTCTGAAGGGTTTTTTCACAAACCAGAAGGATGCAGGAAGTACAGGAACAAGGCAGAGCTGGATTGGCTGAGGGGTCGACTTGAGAGCTGTCAGAGAGAGCGTTGGGCCTGGCCACTGTCTGCTTTGATTCCAGGACAAGAAGACATCTCCTGGGTGGACAGCCTGACAGCCTTGGTTAAGGGGGAAGTGAAGCCTAGGATGGCAGGAGGCGCAGATAAGAAAGGGCCCAGGTCCCTTGACCTCCTAGGCCTGAACAAGCCCACCGGAGGGCAGACAGAGATTTTGCAGGCATGGTTGGGGAACCACTGGCTGCAGACTTGGAATCATGGAGAATGCCAGGTAAGGCCAGGACTGGGGTGAGTTGAGTGAAGCGTTTGCTCTGGGTACAAAATTTAAGGGGCACCAAAAAACTCAGTCATCAAGGTAAATATTTTGTGCAATAGTTAACAAAATCAAAAGTCAATGTGAACAGCTGTGATGAGCGAAACACCAAATTTTTAAATAGGGGCAAGGTCAGTGTTTTCTGATTATTCCTTTGGCCTCTGGCTCCAATACAGCTTGGCGTGTGTTATGTGTTGAATTGTGTCACCCCCTGAGATTCCTACATCCTGAAGTCCTAACTCCCAGTACCTCAGAACATGCCCTTGTTTGGAACAGGGTTGTTGCCGATGTGATTAGTTAAGATGAGGCAGACTGTAATCGGATGGGTCCTGGTCCAGTGTAACTGGTGTCCTTAGAAAAAGGGGAAATTTGGACCCAGAGATGTGCTTTCGGGGAGAACACCATGTCAAGACTGACTTATGTTGCCCCAGGTCAGAAGACTACCGGAAGGTAGGAGGGAAGACTGGAACAGAGACTTCTTTAGGGTTTTCAGAGGGAGCCTGGCCCTGCCAGTACCTTGATCTTGGACTTCCGGCCTCCGAAACTGGAGAAGAATACATTGCTGGTGTTGAAGTTGCTTAGTTTGTGCAACATGCTGTGGCAGCCCCAGCTGCCTGGCCGGGAAGCTGTTAAATTCTGTCTCCAAAGTGAGTGCCTTACCCTCCTCCCCTTTGTTCCAGGGCTGATGCCAGACATGTTAGGAAACAGGATTTAGGCCCTAGTTTTGTCTCCTCCCTCCCTCCCTTCCTTCCATCTCTCCTCCCTCCCCTCCCTCCCCTCCCTCCCTTCCTTCCTTTCCTTTCCTTTTCTTTTTCTTTTCCTTCCTCCCTCCCTCCCTCCTTTCCTTCTTTCCTTCCTAGGTCTTAGACCCTAGTCTCCTTACTATGTCACCTGGGATGACTTTTCTGTTTCCTGGCCTGTAAGTTGGAAGTGATAAGAGTCCAAGTCTTGGCTTGGGGTCTCTGAGGCAGATCCTGGGATCAGAATTCAAGTGCAAATAGTGTTTTGGAAGGTGGTCCAGGGAACACCTGGAGGGAGGGGCGGAGTGAAGTGAGTGAGGGAAGGCCGGTTGATAATGGTANTCTTGGCTTGGGGTCTCTGAGGCAGATCCTGGGATCAGAATTCAAGTGCAAATAGTGTTTTGGAAGGTGGTCCAGGGAACACCTGGAGGGAGGGGCGGAGTGAAGTGAGTGAGGGAAGGCCGGTTGTTAATGGTATGCAATCAAGCCAGTTACCACAGTGGGCAACTGGGGCTCAGTTCCATCAGAGGCCTCTGGGAGGCAGCAGAGAGCATGATTTTCAGAGTCACCCCACAGCGTGGACAGGGGGCTGGATTCTCATCAGTTAGTTGAGGGTATTAGTTGCTTCCGAGGATGTTAACACCCCAGCACTTCTAGCTGTCCTCCTCCCTCGAAATGGGGGACGTCGTGGGTGGGACACTAATAACATGTGGCATAGGGTTTCTGTGAATATTCACTGAAATAATGGATGAAGATCACAGGTGTTATTATCTCTGGAGCTGTAGCTCCCAAGCTCAGTGGAAGGAAAGAAGGTGGATATATTCATTAGACTAAGGCTAGGCTGCTATAACAAGAAGCCCAATACAAATTCAATGTCTTTTTGAAGGTAGGAGTTTCTTTCATTTATTAAATCTCGTTTGTTGTAGTGATGGCGTGGTTCTGTTCCAGGCAATTATTCAGGTTCCTGCTGTCACATGGCTTGGTCATTGCTGCAGACACTGCTATGTTCCACACACAGATCCCCTGGCACTTATCATTTCTGGACCTGCCTGCGCCATTCTCATACAGCACCTGCCTCTCTCAGCCTAAGAGCCTTTCCTGGCAGCCAGAGTTCCCTGTGTGTACAAACAAGGCAAGACTGAAGTATTGGGGAGATTACCCCCTCCAAGGGAGCAGCCCCAAACAATAACTGCCGAGGCATGGTTGAGGAATACCCCAGTTCCCTCCCCCTTGGGCAGGACGGCGATGCTGTCTTCCAGAACTCTCCAATGGGATTGAATCCCAGATGTCCATGGTGGTACCTGGCTGCCTCCCCTACTCTGGCTCACCTCCCCATTCCCCAAGCTGGTGTTTTCTGGAGTCACTTCACAAATAAATACTTACACTAGAATCCTTGTTTCAGAATCCTTACATTAGAACCCAGACCAAGATACCATCCCCTGGGTATCACCATTCACTGGCTTACCAAGGTTTACAACCAAATGTGAAGAGATGTCCCTTGTCCCTTTCCTTAAGGTCCAGCATAAGCACCTAAAACTTCTGCTTGCAAGTCACTGGTCACATGACCACACAGAATGACAAGGGCTGCTGGGAAATGTAGTTCTTTCCCACGCCAGGATGTTGGTGGACACCAGTGATCTCTTCCACAAAGGTAATTCCTGAGGATCAGAACTTGACAACCTTTATTCATGAAGGGCGTAATTCAGTTGTGGATAATGTTGTGTTCACAATCATGTCTTTGTCCCTGGGTTAACTTAAAAGTTCCTTTATGGCTCATTCCCAGGAGCAAAGCCAGTTCACAGCCCTGAAATCTTAGTATTGTAGCATTTGAAAAGTGATGAAGCACAGATAAATCTTTTGGTTTTTTTTCTGTTTAGATGACACATCTATGGATTAAGCATCTGGACCCTCAGATATATGTCCCCATCAAAGACTGCCAACCACACAGTCGCAGAGCCCAAATATATGCATGCATTTCTTGAGTTAGAGTGACCCAGTATTTGTACCCAATTTTCTTGGGAACACTTTCTGGCTAAGTATTTTTTTAGAGGGTTTTAAAAAAAATACTTTAAAAGCAAGTTCTATTTTCTTTCTTTCTTTTTCTTTTTTCTTTTCTTTCTTTCTTTCCTTTTTTTTTTTTTTTTTTGGTGGGGAGAGTAGGTCGTTGGTGAAGCTTAAACATCACGCCTCTTCTTTTCTCTAGAGGAGGCAGAAATGGGTGGGAATGTCTCCAGCTTGCCAGGCGATGCATCCAGAGCCCAGAAGAGCTGGTTCTTAATCCTTTTTGCCTTGGAAGCATTTTTTTCCACCACCCCAGCATCTTGCCAGCCAGTTCTTCTGTGCTTTCCTCTTCCTCCCCCAACTCAGAGCCTTTTTCCAAAGCTCTCAGATTAAAAAGTGCTGAGGCCAATGTCTGTAAGTGCTCCGGCCTCCTGTTGTCATGGCAAAGGGAGCTGGCAAAGATATACTAACTCTTTCCTCCTCAGGGGCACCAGCACCTGGGGCCCTGGTTCATCCTGGGCTTTAACCACTTCCACTTCCAACAGCGGCCCTCTACCAGCTAGCTCATCCTGCTTTTTTAGAAATATTATTATTTTTTTACATGTTAAAAGTTTTAAAAAGTAGAAGTGTAAGATGCATTGGGCAAGATGTGTAAGACGTATCTGCTTTCAGTTCATAGTGCCATGAATTTTTTTCGAGCTATACAACTATGTGAACGTCGCTCACCTCTGGATGCCGAACAGTCCTGCCCCTCACAAGGTTCCTCGGTGCTTCTGCCTAGACTCTATCCCAATTTCCTATCACTATTGATTGGGTTTACCTATTCTTGAACTTCCAATAAACAAAACCCCATTGTATTCTTATTCTTTGTCATAGACAATCGCCATTTGCCTAGTTGCAAGTGTGAATAAGACATCTTTAGGAAATCTTGCTATTTTTATTGATGTGTGACTTGTGACAGCCAGAGCAAGCATTTACATGGTGCTTACTGTGTGCCAGACACTGGTCTGGGTGCCTTGCTTATATCAACTGTTTTAATCCCCATACAACCTTGCTAGGTAGGGACTAGTATCATGCCCACTTTCCAGATGAGGAAACTGAGGTGCAAAGGGTCTAAGTGACTTGCTCAAAGTCATACAGCTGGAGTTGGCAGAGCTGGGATTCAAACCCAGGCAGTCTGGCTGTGGGGTTGACCATTAAGCCTATGGCCTCTCAGTTCAGGTGTGGGGGACTCTGAGATGTTCCCAGTGATCCCACCTCCTGATCTTCATGCCCTTGAGTGTATGCTGGACCTAATGATTCACTTCTAACAACTAGAATACAGCAGAGTGGTAGTCTCCACTCCCCAACTCGGCTACAAAAAGCCTGTGGCTTTTGTTTTGTTCTGCTTGGTGCTTTCTTGCTTGCTGGCTTTGATGAAGCCATCTGCCATGTTGTGCTCTGTCCTATGGAAAGGCCCATGTGGCAAGAAACTGAGAGTGGCTTTCAGCCAACAGCCTGGGAGGAGCCAAATCCTGCCAACAACTGTGTGAGTGAGCTTGGAATTGGACCCTTCCTCAGCTGAGCTCTCAGATGAGACCATAGCCCTGGATAATACCATCTTGACAGCAGTCTCATGACAGAACTTAAGACAGAAGTACCCACTAAGCCCTGACAAACTGTGAAGTCATAAGTTTTTTGTTTTTGGCTGTGAAATTTTGGGGTAATTTGTTACACAACATTTGATAAACTGTTCAACCAAGTAGAAGCAGTAATTTTGTTCTACAAACATGACTTCAAGGCAAAACCCCCAAGCCAATCCTGCCAATGCCCCTAAGCCTTTTCAGAGTAAAACTTCCAGAGCCTCTTAAGCTCAAGGCCAAGTTTAACAAAAAAGCCCAACCCCACCCTCAGACCCAGTCACTTGGTCTAAAATTGTTAAAAATCTGTATGTGGTGGTCTCACACCAAGGGCAGTGGGAAGTATTGTATGTGCTGTCTTTCCCCCCAAAAAACCCATTTTACTGTAAAATCTATGAGTTCTTTTTTAAAAAAACTCAATGTTTTAAAAAACATTTTAAAAAGTGAATTTACCCCTCGCCCCCCCACCTCTAAAATAATTCCCGTTAATGGTGGCACTGGGCACATTTGCATATTAAGCAAAATTAGCATCCTACATCCCTATTGCTTTGGAATGTGTCTTTCCTACGAAATAGGGGATGATGATGATGTCTTTATGATGGGGGCTAAGATTTGTTCTGAACCTTCACACCACATTGTTTAATGAGCCCCTACTATGTGCTAATCTGTGTTTCAGGGCTTGTGATCCATCAGTGCCTTCATCTGAAAATGTTTTTTAAAATCCCTGCTTTGGGGTGCCTCGGTGGCTCAGCTAGTTGTGCATCTGACTCTTGATTTCGGCTCAGGTCATGATCTCAGGGTCCTGGTCTGGAGCCCTGCGTCCGACTATGTGCTTAGTGGGGAATCTGCTTGAGGTTCTCTTTCTCTTTCCCTCTGACCCTCCCCCCTCTCTTTCTCCCCTTCTCAAATAACCAAACAAATCTTTAAATTAAAAGACAAAGAAACAAAAATAAAATCTCTTCTTTGTCTTCTGCAATATTTTTCCTTCCCCTTTTCATCTGTAAAATGGGAATAATGCTACAGCCCTCCTCATACATTTTGAGGAGGGTCAGTTGAGTTATGCTACGTCAAGCTTTCAGCCAAATGCCTGACATGCAGCAAGAGCTATATTTACTAGCCATTGCTGGGATGATTCTTCCTTTAGATTTTCCCTTCCTTTCTTCCATCATTGCATTTCTCTTTTTTGCATGCCTTCTCGCTTTTCCTTTCTCATAGGGAGGAAGGGTGGTTGAATGCTGACAGTGTTCTGTGTGGGTCCATTACCAGTGTCTGGGAAGAGAAGAATGAACTAAATTAGAAGATGCGTTTGGCCTGCTCAGGGAGCAGTAGTGGAGGCTGGAGCCAGCTGGAAGGAGACGGACACATCTTCCTCCTTTTTCCCCATCCCATTTCCCCTGCCTCCCCTTCTTGGACACATGATGTCTCATTGTTTCTGGGGATCCAGAGGAGTTTAGCCTGGCAGGTGGGCACTGGAGGCTGAGGCTGGCCACATAGCAGAAGATGGAAGGAAGGCCTGTGCTGGCAAGAGCCACCCACTCCTTTATCTGCCTGTCTCCGAGGTCCCTCTGTTCCCTTCCCACACACCTTGCCTGCTATTTAATCAGAGGAGAGAATGCACACGTCGCTGCCATCCATCAGATGCAGAGTCTTTTCTTTTCCTTCCCCTTTTAAAAAATAAATCCACTGTCAGAGGAAGGCAACACTTTACTATTTAATCATTCACTTACTCGTTCATTCAACCCAACAGCTATTTGCTGAATGCTGCTGGGGTCAGTGATCGGAACACAAACATGAAAAGGCCTAGTGCTCCCTCCCCAGGAAGAACAGGCTAGTGCGTCTGACATAGATCAACTGTCACCAGGGGGTCACATGAATGCTGCAGGCAGGCACATTAGGGTGCACTGGGAGCTCCTGGGTTAGCTCTGTGGAATCAGGGAAGCCTTCCCAGTGGAGGAAGCATTGAGCCAGGGTATGAGTGATGAGCTGAAGTTTGTCAGGGTGATAAATGTGTTGGTGTGTGTGGGGGTGGAATTCCAGAGAGGGTGGGATAACCCAGGGGGATCAGTCAGCATTCTCTTCGTTGTAAGAGCTAGAAACACAATTGAAACTGTCTCAGGTTAAAAACAAAAAGGTGTGTGTGTGTGTGTGTATTGACGCAAGTAATTTAACAAGTTTGTTTCAGGAATGGCTGCATCCAGGGCCTGAAATAAGGTCAGATTTCAGGAATGGCTGCCCTTAGGTACTGGAATGAGATCATTAGCTTGTGTTATAATAAAAAAATATTTGGCCTTTGCCTCAGCCTCTATACAGCTCCCAAGACTCTTGGAATTTCTGAGTGATAAGAGTGTCTTAAGTGTGCTAATAAGGTGACTCTTGGCCAAGGGGTCCAGGCTGCCAGCAACTGTTCTATATTGGTGGGAGTAAAGATAAGATGTGATCCTTCTTCTCAGAGGGCTTATGTTCTAGAGAGGGGAGGAAGCCCTAGTAAGATGGGGATACCCAGGGACACCACGAGGGACTGGTTGATTCTCTTGAAAAATATTAGAAAATAATTTATGAAGTGTGTGATTCTTGATGTGGGTTGGTGTGGGTCAAACACTTGGGGAAGGAAATGTCTTCCAGATTCCAGGGTGGAGGGAGCTTGGTACCTGAAGGCCTAGCGGTATGGAATAACTTAGGTGTTGGAGGAACAGAAACTCATTGAGCACAGACACCCACCTGTGCTTCTCCAAGCAGCTTGTCCACCTGACACCAACGCCAGGGTCACATCCAAGACCAAGTGAAACAGTCTCTCTGAGGGTAGCAATTTTAAAGGATTCCCTTCTCTCAGGGATTCTAATAGGCAACCAGTATCTCTGGGCTAGAGTTTATGGTTCAAGTATGTGGCAAAATACAAATCTGGTAGACAGAAGTCAGATCAGAGCTTTTGACTTTATCCAATGGGCAGAGGGCAGCCTCTGGCAACAGTGTGGATGCTGGGTGGGAGGTAGAGACCTACAGCAGAGGACTTTAATGTCGAAGCAAAAGTTAGTCATGGAAATAATTACCATATGACCCAGCAATTCCACTTCTGGGTATAGATCCAAAAGAATTGAAAGCAGGGTCCTGAAGAGGTATTCGTGCACTGTGTTCATAGCAGGTTTATCCACATGAGCCAAAAGGTGGAAGCAACCTAGGCGTTTGTCAGTGGGTGGATGGGTAAACAAAAAGCAATATATACATATAATGGAGTAGTTATTCAGCCTTAAACAGGAAGAAAATTCAAACACATGCCACAACGTAGGTGACTTTTGAGGACATTACGCCAACTGAAACAGGCCAGTCACAAAAGGGCAAATATCATATGATTCCACTTCTGTGAGATCCCTAGAGTGAGATTCATGGAGGCAGAAAGTAGATGGTGGGCACTAGGCACTGGGGGAGGGGAATGAGAAGCTAGCATTTCATGGGGGCAGAATGTCAGTTTGGGGAGATGAAAAAATCCTGGAGATGCAGTGGTGATGATTGCACAGCAGCATGGATGCACTTAGTGCCATGGAGCTGTAACTTAAACACTGTCAAGGTGATAAATGTCATGTGATGTATATTTTGCCACAATTTAACAAAACAGAGAAAGAGAGTGATTGAAGAATTTTGAGCCACGNATGTATATTTTGCCACAATTTAACAAAACAGAGAAAGAGAGTGATTGAAGAATTTTGAGCCAGGGAGTTTTTTTTTTAATTTTATTTTTATTCTTTGCCCAAGGGGTACAGGTCTGTGAATCATCAGGCTTACATCTTTCACAGCATTCACCAAAGCACAAACCCTCCCCAATGTCCATAACCCATCCACCCTATCCCTACCCTCCCACCCCCCAGTAACCCTCAGTTTGTTTTGTGAGATTAGGAGTCTCTTATGGTTTGTCTCCTTCCCCATCCCATCTTGTTTCATTATTTTTCCCTCCCTACCCCCCACGACCCCCACCCTGTCCCTCAAGTTCCTCATATCAGAGAGATCATATGATCATTCTCTGATTGACTTATTTCACTCAGCATAATACCCTCCAGTTCCATCCATGTCGTTGCAAATAGAGCCAGGGAGTTTTTTTGATCAGCTATGTGAGTTGGAGAAAGCGCTCTGCGGGCAGTGTGAGGGATGACTGAAGGCAGGGGAGTCAAGAGGGAGGGTCCTGCAGCAGTGCAGGCCAGCAGTGACGGAGGCCTGGATGGAGTGGTTATGGGATGGAGAGGAAGGGATGGGTTAGAGGGGGATTTGACAAGTGACTGGTTTGACTAACTAAAGAGGGTGGTAAAGAGAACTCTGAATCTGGTTAGACCTATTATTTAATGCCTACAAAAACTTGTATCATCTCGACTGGGATTCAGAGTGATGATTTCAAATGCACAGTTGTACTTGTGGCCCACCTTGCTGACAAACCTGCACAGGTTTGCATAAACAGATAGACATGGGCCTCAGTGAAGAGAGCTTTATGTGAGCAGACCAGGGTAGGCTGCAAGTCACAGCAAACAAAGGCAGATTAAATGGTAAAGGAAGGAATTATCTTTCATGACCAGAAGTACAGCGGTGTTATGGGCTTCAGGATGGGATTGATCTAGAGCTATTTTAATTTCTCAGGGATCCAAGGTCTTGGGATGGCTGCTATTGTAATTGGGGCTACCTGCTTCCCTGTTCATGCCCAGTGGAAAAAAGGTAGTTTCCCATGGCTCTTGTAAGAGACATGCAGTCTTTGCAGATGTCCCCGGGCAATGTTCTTAGGGGCTTTATTGTCCAAATTAACATGTATGGGGGCAAGTTGGGATATTTTGTGGTCACTGCTGATCATGCAACATGGCTTGAGGTAGATTCTACTATGTCACATGGAGGTAGTTAAGAGTTAGGTTGGGTTGAGGGGAGCTTAGCAGCCCCAGAGGTCAGACACCCACATTGTCTCATCATTCCATGGAAAGCTGTGTTGAGGCCTGCGTATCCTGACAGACTGTAGTACGGGAGGGGGGTGGGAATCTGCAATTCAGGACATGTGGCCTGGCTAGTGGAGAGTGCCTTCAGGTGAGATGAAGGTGCCCCTTCCTCCAGGCATATACAATCTATCCCAAGGAGCATCTTTAAGGGTGTGTAAGTCTAATCTTTTAAATTTTCTTTTTCTTTTATTTTTAAGATGATATTTATTTGAGAGGGAGTGAGAACATGAGTGGAGGGGAGGGGCCATGGGAGAGGGAGAAGAAGCCTCCCCACTGGACAGGGAGTCCAATGCGGGGCTCCATCCCACGACCCTGAGATCATGATCTGAGCTGAAGGCAGATGCTTAACCAACCAAGCCACCCAGGTGCCTCTCTAATCTTTTGAATTGCCTTTTTAAAGAAGATTTTATTTATTTATTTATTTATTTGTCAGATAGAGAGAGTGCACAAGCAAGGGGAGTAGCAGGCAGAGGGAGAAGCAGGCTCCCCACCGAGCAAGGAGCCCGATGTGGAACTCGATCCCAGGACCCTGGGATCATGACCTGAGCCAAAGGCAAACACTTAACAGACTGAGCCACCCAGGTGTCCCAATATTTTTGATTTTCAAAAAATCTTTTTATCATGAAAAACTTCAAACTTACACCAAGTTGGAGAGAATTGTGAAAATGACCTCCCCAAATGCATTGCCTAACTTTAATCATTGTCAACATATGGCTTAGTCTGGTTTCTCTCTACCCCTACCCCCCACCTATGATCTGCACTTTGCTGTATTACTTTAAAGAAAATTCTAGACATTATATCATTCATCTGTTAATCTTACATCCTCTATCTCTAAGAGATAGTCTATTAAAAACTACAATGCCAATGTCATTGTTTCAAAGTAATCTTTGTATTTTGGAATAATTTTAGATTTACAGAAAAATTGCCGAGGTAACGGGGAGTTCCTGGATGCCCCCCATCTGGTTTCTACTAATGTCATTATCTTACATTAGTGTGATCCATTACCGTGGTACATTGCTATTAATTAAACCACAGATTTTATTTAGAATTTACCAGTTTTTCCATTAACGTCCTGTTTGCTATTTCGGGATCCAACGCTAAGTACCATTGTATTTAGTACAATGCCATTTTCACATCTACCAAAAATTACTAATTTTTAATATGGTCAAATACCCACTCATTATCCCCATTTCTCTGGTTGGTTGATATGTTTTGCAAGCCTCTGGGAATCTACACCGGTTCTGCCACCTTCTTTTTGTTTTCTTTCCACTTATTTATAGAAGGAACTAGATCGTTTGTCCTGAGACCATTCCACACTTTGGGTTTTGCTGATCACAACCCCCATGGTGTTGGTTTAGCATAATCCTCTGTCCTCCATATTTCCTGTGAACCAGTGCCTCAATTTAGCACAAGGGTTGGTGAAATTTTTCTCTAAAAGTCCTGATAATAAATATTCTAGTCTTTGCAATTCATATGGTTTCAACTCTGTCATTGTGCTGGGAAAATGGCCATAGACAATAGGTAAACAAATGGATGTGGTTGAGTCTCAATGAAACTTTATTTGTAAAATCAGGTGGAGGACTAGATTTGCCTGGGAGATCATAGTTTGATGATCCCTGAACTAGAGGATCAATCAGATTCAGTTTTCGTGGTTTTGTTTTGTTTTTGCAAGAATGAGTCTTTGACAGTGCTAGGTATTTCCTGTTGCCTCATCAGGTGGCACGTCACATCTGGTTGTCTCTTTTAGTGATGTTGAATTTGATAGGGATACCAGCTTGGTCCATCTATCGTGAAGGTCTCCATCAGTGGACTGTATTTCAGCCTTCCCCTTTCTTCTGTGGCTAAGGGCACTTGTGCAGTGCATGCCCTGAGCAGCTATACATGGTGGCCTCTCTCCAGCATCTGTTATTGCCTCTTGGAATCTCTGTTTTCATACCACACCTAAAATAGTTGCTCTAAAGATTCTTAAAGTACCACAAACACTGCCACTCGGTCAAGAAAATATTTCCAGAAGATTTCCCAAGGAGGCACAGAGTCTGCATTTCTCTAGATCAGAGGTTGTATACAGATTAGAGTTTTCACTTTCCAAAAAAGAAGCCTCTGCCAACTCTTAAAATCAGGAAGATTTTACGGAAAAATCTGGCTTTTCCATGCCTCTTGGAAAATGAGGGAATCTGGCTACTTTGGGCCCACATTCAGCCCACTGGCACTGAGAGGAGTGCCCCCTTTAGATGAGGTCTCTATATCAGGCAGACATTAGGGAACGGTGGGGACTGTGACAAATGGCAAGGCACATGCCCTGTCATTTACCAGGTGACAGATGCTTTTCCTGAGTACCTGTGAACCTCCCTAGCCACTTTAAGATTAATTGCTAATATTTCAGTAGTTAATACATTTACCTGTCCTACCCCTCCCCAAGTGGGGCCATTCCATCCCCTGTGCCTTGAACATTCTTGGTTTCTTACATGTCTTTCCAGAGCTACTTCATGCAAACATGTGAAGTGTGTGAAAATATACTTACTTAATTTCCTCTCCTCTCTTACATAAAAGAGCATGTATTCCACATGCAGTTCAGTATTTTGCTTTTTTCCCCACCTAACCATATGTTCTTGGAGATCTTTCCAGATTAGTTTGGTAGGAGCGTCCTTATTCTTAGAGAGGCAGTGTTGCCCCCGTATGGTTGAGAGAGCAGGGGTAGCTAAGGGAGAGGGAGAAACTGAGGCTCCCTCTTCCATCCCAACCATGAGCATCTTCTTGGGGGCCTGGGTGTGATCTGAAGGGAACCCGAGAGTATCCTGCTCTCTTACCATTGCCATACTGTCAGGGTTTTGCCCTTGCAGTAGGAGGAAAATGGCACCTCAGTGCAGTTTTAATTGCTTTCTCTTATTAGAAGTGAAAATGGGCCCCTTGTCATCTGTTTCAGGGCCGTTCATATTTCCTCGGGCACCCGGGAAAGTGATTACTGAAGCAGAGGCAGGACGTGCATAATGGGTGGCGGGGCTATTTTTAAACCCGAGCCACTGCTGCCAGTCATCACACTCTGATGATCATTGGCTTTGATTTTTTGGCATGGAATTGGCATTCTCACCTGTTTCATTTTCATTTCAAATGTCTGCAGTCTCGGGTTCAAACGTCACCTCCCCCTCCCCTGAGCACATGTTGAGTTGTCTTATTTGTGTCATATGATCTTTGCTTCCCCACCGTTGTCACTCACCCCCCCAAAGAAAATGCAAGGTCCGTGAAAACAAAGATGAGCAGAATGTGGCCCCATGGAAGTTCTGGTTGTAGGGTTGTCGAAAGGACTACATCTCTGGTTTCCTTGGGACTCACAGATTCACACACAGCATCTTGAGGGAGAAAGTCCTTCATCCATCCATCCATTTATTTACTCAGTGACATCTTACCAAGCACCTGCTCTGTGTCATGCCCCATGCTAGACCCTGCAAACACAATAGTGAGCAGCACAGGTATGGTCTCTGCCGACCAGCATCCTAGTCTGGCAAGTATCTGGAGGGCTCTCAATGAAGAGCAAAGCTTCTAATTGTAGAGAAGGGGGAAAAGGTCTTTTGGCTATTCGGACAGTGTCACAAAGGTCTGGAGGTGGGAAAGAAGATGGTGCATTTAAAGAATTGGAAGGAGTCTGGGTCAGCTAGAATGGAGAGCATGAAAAAAAGGAGGCCAGAGTTCAGGCAGGGACCAGATTGTGCAGGGCCTCTGGGCCACATTCATGGGCCTGGAATTTATCCTGAGATGATGGTGGCCTGGAATTTGAAGGAAGCAGTAGTGATGGGGAGAAGTGGATGGACTTGGGAGATCTTTGAATATAGAATCAATACATCTTGGTGACTGATCAAACTGTGGAATGAGGGGGAGGGGGAGTCAAAAATAAATCCCAGTTCTCTGCTTCAGGAACTGGATTGTCTTAAAAACTTCCATGCATGGTTTGTCTAGCGGCTAGAAAGCAGTATCACCAAGGCCAAAGTCATGGGTGTGATACTTCCAATAGATTTTCAGTCTGTTCCACAGCAGCAGACAACACCTTTGTCCATGTAGACCAAAACACAGGCATCATTTGCCACATCTCCTTGACATTCCAGGTGGGGGTTAACGTAAGAGCAAGGGCACAGAGGCAAGAAACAGTTGGCAGGGGATGGTGGGGAGGGACGAGATGCCCGAGGGGATGGGGGTGCCCAGGAGATGGTGGAGATGCTACAGGGGTGGTCTGAGTCCCAAAGGAAGATGGGGCTTTTCCCTCAAGGGCAGGAATGTAAAGGTTAGGTAGCAGAATTGGAGAGAATGTCAACTCTCCTCAAAATGTGTTGGCTACACACACCATTACTGAAAGCGTGTGTTCAATAGGATGAGCAATGCTAGCTGCTGTAACAGAGAATCGATCCTGAACACTCAGAATTGGCATTCTCACCTGTTTCATTTTACACCCTGACACGTACAGTGTGAGTTTCCTTCTTGCTCACTTTGCTATCCAAGATGGGTGGTGTATTAGATAGGACGAGTGATGCTAGCTGTTGTAACGAATAAGCCTTGAATGCTCCATGACTGAACACAGTGAAAATGTCCTTGCTCATTCAACTCTCCAAGATGGATGATTCCCCTTGGAGGCTTTTTTCCAGGTAGTGACTCAGGGATCCAGGATTCTTCTGTCTTGTGGTGCTTTTGAATTTGGCTGGGATAAGGAAAGAGAGAACAGAAGAATAGAGGGACCAGTCATTTTTTTTTTTGAGAGAGAGAGAGAGAGTGCATGAGTGGGGAGGGACAGAGGGGGAGAAGGAAAGAGAGAATCCCAATCAGGCTCCATGCTCAATGCAGAGCCTGACCTGGGACTTGATCGCAAGACCCCAAGATCATGACCTGAGCTGAAATCAAGAGTAAGATGCTTAACTAACTGAGCCACCCATGTGCCCTGGGACCAGACATTTTTTATGGGTCAGGCTTACAAGTAGCTCGTATGTCCTTAACCAGAATGCAATTCCAGAGCCCCAGGCAACTGCAGGGAAAGCTTGGGCAGGGAAAGCTTGATCTCCTTGCCATATGCCTAGAAGGAAGAGGAGGTAGGACTGGGCAGATCTGTAGCATTGTCTGGCCAGAAAGAGAGCGTGGTTGGATAAACAAAATCCATCTCCATGATTTATGGTAACTGAAGGAAAACACATATGTAGAGTGTATGGCTTTGGTGGTGAAGGATCAGGAACATCATCTGTGAAGACCGAGTTTTAGAGTCAAGTCTTTCCAGTTCACTTTACCAAGATCCCAGTAAACCTCAAGACCTACATGGGACAGAACTAACTTTCTTTCCTCCTTTCTCCATTCTTTCTTTCTTTCTTTCTTTCTTTTCTTTCTTTCTTTCCTTCCTTCTTTTTATTTCTCTCTTTCTCTTTCTTTTTCTTTCTTTCTTTCTCTCTCTTTCTCTCCTTCCTTCCTTCCTTCCTTCCTGACATCCTCCTCACCTTCCTTCCTGACCCCAGGGTCTCTGCATTTTGCCAGAATCTTCAGACTGTTTTTCTCCAGTGCATGACATCTAGGTTGATTTTTCTTTCAAATGTCTCCTTAAGTCCTTGGTCCCTTCTCCAGAATGAGTGGTTATTTTCTCTGCCAGCCCCAGGCAAGAGAGAGACTGAGCTGCTGTATACTAATTACTAGGCTATTACTGTTATTATTCAGCTGTGGAAAAGAGCCTTCAGAAAACCCCAAATATAATTCACCTTATTGACATCTCTCTCCATCTCTGCTTCTGTCTCTCTCCCTGTTCTCTTTCTCTGCCATCTGTCTCTGTCTCTCTCCTACCTCCCCTGTTTTATTGCATCCTGTACCTTGCTTTCATGGTCCTTGTCAACACTGTAATTTAGCTTTTGTTGATGTGACTATTTGATTAATAAGAAGATAAGGGCTCTCTGTCCAGTTTTTCTTTTTTCTTTCTTTTTTAGTTTTTTCTTTTAATGCATCCCTAACCAAGGGCAGGAGCTCAAAGATATGTACTAATCAATGTACAGCTATTAATACCTAATTATTAACATTCCTTTCTTAGGGCTTTCTCTTTCCTCTGACTAATTCTTGCCATCTGCTTGACTCCTCCCTTCACCTCCTTCAGGTGTTTGGTCACCCACCCTGACCCCACCCACCCTGGCAAAGCTGCAGTTACACCACCAGCACCAACTCTTATCAGCTCCAGTTCCCCCTTGCTTATTTCCCCCGGTCCTTTTTTATTTTATTTATTTATTTTTGTTTTTTAAAGTTTATTTATTTATTTATTATTAAAGATTTTATTTATTTATTTGTCAGAGGGAGAGCAGGAGGCAGGGGGAGAAGCAGGCTCCCTGCTGAGCAAGGAGCCTGATGTGGGATTCCATCCTAGGACCCTGGGATCATAACCTGAGCTGAAGGCAGACTTGTAACTGACTGAGCTACCCAGGTGTCCCTATTTGTTTATTTGAGAGAGAGAGAGAAAGAGAGTGCACTTGTGAGCATGAACTGGGGGAGGGGCAGAGGGAAAGGCAGGGAATCCCAAGCTGACTCTGAGCTGAGTGTGGAGCCTAAGGCAGGGCTTGATCTCATGACTCTGAGACCACGACCTGAGCCAAAATTGAGCCAGTTGCTCAACTGACTGAGCCACCCAGGTAGGTGCCCCTGTCCTTTTTTATTTTTTAATTTGGACTACCTCACAGCCGAGTTCACAAATATTAACTGTATGCCTCAATAATTTTTTGGCTCTGTGGATAGCTGTGGAACCATTGTTGGTTCAAGATAAAGAATGCTTCCATTCCCCCCCCCATGCCGGGAACGTTCCCTCATGCCCCGTCCCAGGCCAGTACCCCCACCCCTGAGGTAACTGCTGGTTTGTATCATCATGGATTGGTTTTGCTGGGGTCCCTGTGTGGGTCAGAAGTTTGTGCTTTTCCATTGCTGTGTAACATCCCATTGCATGGAGGCTCCCTAATTAATTCATAAGCGGAGATTAGTTTTGCTTGTTTTGAACTTCACATTAATGAATTGGCTGTTTTATCTTTGTCCTGAGCAATTGCCACCATCTGACATACTATAAATTTTACTTATTTATCCTGTTTGTGTTTTTCTTCTCTTTAGAATGTCAACTCCCTGACAGGGATCTTGTTAGCCGTGTTCACTGATAGACACCCAGCATGGAGTATTTGATTCTCACTGAATGATCCAACCAGTGAAGGAAATTTTACTAAAATAAATCGGATTATGCATCACATTTTTATACTCTCATTTTAATGACCATATAATATTTTTTCGCTAGAACTTACTTAATTTCCCTATTGTTGGACATAGTTAAACATTATACAAAAATGCTACCATAAAATCTTCATATACCTTTTCATTTCTTTGGATTATTTCCTTTGTATAGATTGCTAGAAGTAGTTTTACTGGATCAAAAAAATAGGACCCATTTTTTTTAATAGGACCCATTTTTAAAGATTTCTGATACATATGGCCAAATGACTTCTCTAAAAGGTTTTGCCAATTTACACATTTACCAGCAATGCCTGAGTCCCCATTTGAATGCACACTAACCTGTATCTAGTATTACGTTTTAAACTACTTTTGTTAATTTAATGGACAAAAATAGTGGTGCCTTATTATTTTAGAATTCTGATTTTTCTTTTCGATGGGAACTGACATTAGTTATTCCACAAATATTTATTAAGCATCTTCTCCATGCTAGGCTGTGTGCTGGGTCCGGGGCACTGGTGAGTAAAGCAGATGTGTGTTTTGTGCCCACACGGAGTTTACCACCAGTTCACAGGTGTCTCTCAAGGTCCAAAGAGGAGACAGAATTCACCCCTGCCCCATAGTTCAAATGAAGAGGCTTTAAGGAGGGAGTGGCTTGAAGAAACCTGGACAGAGGTAAGGGAGCCCGCAAAGGATGCGGCCACTTGGGAGCTGGCAGTAGCAGAGAGCCTTCACCACCCTTGAGTTGAAGCAATGGCAGCGCCAGAGCCAGGGAGAGCTGGAGCAATGGAGGAGGGGTTTCTTGTTAGGACCCATCATGGTAGATGGACACCACCACTCACTGGGGATGTGACACCAAAGCAGAGAGGGAATGGGGAAGAAGTACCCTCTCCTCCTTCTCTTCCCTGCTCTGGGTTCCTTCAGGTGCCTCCCATTGACAGAAAGCAACAGGAATCCAGGGAGCCTGGGAACTGGGTGATAGTCAGAGGAGAGAGGGTAGAGAATAGGTCTGACAGGGGTAGAGTGGGCAGATGGAGAGCCATGTTCTCAGGAGGAGATGCTCATAAAATAAATAAACAAACAACAAATAGTTGTGAAGAGTGCTCTGAAGGAAACCAACGAGGTGCCACAACAGACTAGCCACGGTGTGGGGGGATGGAACCTGCTTTAGCTCAGGAAGTCAGGACATGGTAGCAACGACAACATGTAAATAGTTCTTAGAACAGGCCAGATACCATTCTGGATCCTTTAGCTGCAGCGACTACCTTGGTCCTCACAAAAAGCCTGTAATAGATACTGTGATTATTCCCATTCCACAGATGAGGTTTTCTAAGGCTAAATAAGTTGTGGAAACCTGTGGTGGCAGTGGGGTCTCAGATGGTCTCCACTATGCATTTTATGGGGAACTTAAATCTGGCCCACTAGTTTTCAGTTGTGAAAGTAGAGTTACCTCATTCATTTGTTAATTCATCTGACATTTTTTGAGGGCTTACAAAGCTAAATAAAACTGGTTTTAGTACTCGAGCTGTCTTGTGTGAGGAAACAGGTAAAGACAGCTTGTTCAGACCATTTCCACATAGCAGTCAAGAATTTTATTTGGTTATATATAAAATAAAATGCGGCAGTGGCCCAAGGACTTTCTTTCCCCCTCACTATCAGTCTCAAAATGGCTGCTGCAGCCCAGACATCACATCTGCATTTCAGGCAAGAAGAAGGTCAAAAGACAAAGGTCATTTGAAGCCAGCGCCCTTATGTTTCACTGGCCAGCATCGTTCACATGGCCATACCTCCCTGCAGAGGAACCCAGGAAATGTAGTTCTAAAAGCTAGAGAAGAAGGCACCAGTGGATAGTGTGTGGGCAACCAGCTGTCTTTGAAACACTCTTTTTCTCAGGTGTCTGTTACAGTGTCTGGAAAGTAGCAGACGCTTAATAATTAGTTGTTAAATGAATAAATAAACAAGCTAAAATATGGCAGACCATTCCACAAACAACAATGGAAGTAGAGATGAGGACTCTAATCCAGTGTTAGCAGAGGGTAGGGGGCAAAGAGGGAAAAGAGGGCTGCCCGTAGGGGGAGGCAGTTACATTTAATCTTCTGGTAGACTGAGGAGCCCTCAGGCAGCCTGTCCTGAAATTGCCAAATACCCTATTCCCGCAATTACTTTGTTTTCTTGACTCCAATCCTTCTTCAGCTTCCTTATGTTTATCTTTATGTTCAGATGATCCCTGGGCCTATAGAAGGGTAGATGAAGGAATGATAATGTTAGATTAAATAGATTCTCACGCAAGGCAGAGACTTCGCCTTTCTCCATATTCTCCCTGATGGCATTTTATTGGCTTTGATAGCTGTAGAAGCTTAGTTCGGGATTTTTCTGGCAAAATTCCCAGAGAGCAGGGTTTATCTAAACTACCTAATGTGCAGCATTTGCAAATAATTATTAATAGATGTTTGCATTTTCATTCTTTATGAATGCTGCTGTGGGGTGATTCTGTAATTCAAGAGGGACGTGGTAATGTGTATCGCTATTCCTTCCCACACTACCCCTCCCTCAGTCGCCTCCATCTCAACTGATGGCAGCTATGTCCTTAGGCTGCTTGTGTCAAAATCCCTAAGGCGTCCTTGACTCCTGTCCTTTACTGCCACCGCACGTCCAATCCATAAGCAATGCCTGTCTGCTTTGCCTTTAAAATATATGCAGAAATAGCTCTCCCCGGCACTCACCTGGTCATGGCTCCCATTGTGTCTCACCTGGACCAGTGCAATTGCCTCTTCTCTAGTCTCCCAGCTTCTCTTTTCCTCTCTCTGCTCAGGTAGTCAGGGAGAAACTTCAAATACTTGAGTCAGTTCTCCTCTTCTCAGCACCTGCATGGTCTCCAGCTTACTCAGAATAAAAGCCCAAGTCCTCACTGCAATCCACAAGGCTCTACATGTTCTACCCTCACCTACTTATCTGTACACACTGAGCACAATCCTGAGGGAACTGGCTGTTCCTTCAACCTGGAATGCTTCTGTGGAGATTTTTGATGGCTCCTTTCTTCACCTCCTTCAAGTTTCTTGAGTGTTACCTGATCAAAGAGGCTTCCTTGGTCATCCTGTCTGTAACCCACCGCACTCTGGTCCCCATGCCTTACTTCATGTTTCTACACTACATCTGCCATAGTAAGTAATTATTTATTTGTTGGCCATTTTCCCCAGTTAGAATGTCAGTCAGCCCAGTGAGGGTGGGGATTTGAGACCATGTGGTTCTGGGCTGTGCCCCAGGTGCCTGGAACAGCTCCAGGCACACTGTAGGTACTCCACGACTATTTAATATATGAGGCAGAGCATATTTGTATGTTCACTCTGGAAAGACACTTGGAAATATGTACCAAGGATCCTGCAAATGCAACAGTTCTACATCTGACCCAGTGATTCCACATGATGGACAAGAGGACAATATCTTTGCCTTCAAAACACCAAGACACAATGTTATTCGTTGCCGTATTACTTTTATTTTGTTTATTTATTTTTAAAGATTTTATTTATTTTTTGAAAGAGGGAGAGAGCATGAGCCGGGGGCGGGGGAGATGCAGACTCCCCTGCCAAGCAGGGAGCCCTATGTGGGGCTCAATCCCAGGGTCCTGGGATCATGACCCGAGCTAAAGGCAGTTGCTTAACTGCCTGAGCCACCCAGGCATCCCTGCCCTATTACATTTAAAAGCAACTAGTTGAAAACATTCTTAAAAGTTTGCAAAAGGGAAATAAGTAAGTGAAGCCTTTGAAAGGATGGTTATAATATGATGCCAAGTGAGAAAGTGGTAGAGGAAACCTTCTCTGTTCCAGAATACTTAGTACTAGGAAGAGCTCCACAGAATGAACCCAATGAAACTCAGAATCCAAGTGGGACTTTGTCCTGTAAAATGAATACAAACTTCATAAACCTAAGTTTGTCTTTCAATCATGTTGAACAGAATGTAAGTAATGATTGCAAATATGCTTTCATTCTTTTTTTTTAAGATTTACTTGTTTATTTAGGGGGGAGGGGCAAAGGGAGAGGGAGAGAGAGAATCTCCAGCAAACTCCACACTGACAATGGAGCCCAATGCAGGGCTCCATTCTAGGACCCTGAGATCATGACCTCAACTGAAATCAAGAGTCGGACACTTAACTGACTGAGCCACCCAGGCACCCCTGCTCTCATTCTTTGAATTAACGAAGAATGAGTCAACACATTTTTTTTTAATTTTATTTTTATTATTTGCCCAAGGGGTACAGGTCTGTGAATCATCAGGCTTACATCTTTCACAGCATTCACCAAAGCACAAACCCTCCCCAATGTCCATAACCCATCCACCCTATCCCTACCCTCCCACCCCCCAGTAACCCTCAGTTTGTTTTGTGAGATTAGGAGTCTCTTATGGTTTGTGTCCTTCCCCATCCCATCTTGTTTCATTATTTTTCCCTCCCTACCCCCCA
>LNAC01000140.1:2779563-2795723 GCA_002007465.1 Ailurus styani | reverse complement strand
CCCCCCACCCTGCCCCTCAAGTTCCTCATATCAGAGAGATCATATGATAATTGTCTTTCTCTGATTGACTTATTTCGCTCAGCATAATACCCTCCAGTTCCATCCATGTCGTTGCGAATGGCAAGATTTCGTTTCTTTTGATAGCTGCATAATATTCCATTGTATATATATACCACATCTTCTTTATCCATTCATCTGTTGATGGACATCTAGGTTCTTTCCATAGTTTGGCTATTGTGGACATTGCTGCTATAAACATTCGGGTGCACGTGCCCCTGAGGAACACTACCTTTGTGTCTTTAGGATAAATACCCAGTAGTGCGATTGCTGGGTCGTAGGGTAGCGAGTCAACACATTTTTACATATGCATCATTTCCTGTTGAAATTGTGTGGTCAGACAATGGACCGTCTTTCATCTCATCTTTAATTTTTGTCCTGTGATCACGCAGGGGATAATTTTTGCACATTGATGCGAGGTCTTCCTCGGTTTCCCCAGAGGGCCTTTAAAACCATGTACCCATTAGTTCCTTCTCGTTTGAAGCCTTCCTCACTGTCATCTGCTTGTTTTCTGCTTTGCGGTTGTTAACTGGCTTCACAGGTTTCTCGTTTGGCACCAGGACCCTCTACACTGCAACTGGCTTTCCCACATCACTTGCATTGACTTCATGAAATCTTGCTGTCTTTTGCAAAGATTTCCAATTTTCATGTTGCAATCGATTCACGTCATTTCAAGTTATATCATTGGATTTCAGGCAACCATCAACAATCTGAGATAAACATTGGCAAACACATCGATCTGATGGGTTCCAAAGTGATGTTTGTGCTAGTCTCTGGAATGGATAATTGTGAAGTTATCGGTTCATTAGTGAACATGTTTATGTTAGGATGACTTTTGCTTCCCTAAGCTCCTAACTGTGTGGATATCTGGATAATGAACCATATAATGAATACTCAGGTGATGAGGAACTATTGTATATAAAACATCTTTACACTATAATTACCTCTGTCTATAAAATAAAAACACAAGGCAGGGGGAGGGGAGGAAAACCAGGCAGAAATACAACAGAATACGCCTAGTGTTTATATTGGGGTAGTCATAGGATAGTGGCTTAAAATATTTTTTAACATGGAAATTACTTTACTTTTGAAAAACATTTTATTTTTTAAAAATTTTTAAAAGATTTTATTTATTTATTTGAGAGAGAGAACACAAGCAGGGGGAGCAGCAGGCAGAGGGAGAAGCAAGCTCCCTGACGAGCAGGGAGCCCCATGCAGGTCTTGATCCTGAGACCCCAGGATCATGACCTGAGCCGAAGGCAGCCGTGTAATTACTGAGCCACCCAGGCACCCCTGAAAAACATTTTAAAGCAAATTGTAAAAAGTTTAAAGAAAAGGTTCATGCTTATCTGAGGGGACAGGAATCTCTTTGGTAATGAACATGAGTCTAAGTTGGAGGCAGGGAGAGTTAACAGCACCAAGACCCTGGCTCTGAGTCTGTCCGACATGCTGTATGGATTATCTCATTTAATTCTCACAACCACCAATTAAGTGTAATTTCCCTGTTTTACAAATGAACACTGAAGCCAGAGAGGCTGAGCAACTTGCCCAAAGCCACACAGCTCAACCACACATCAAGCTGCCTTGCAACACATCTGTGAGCCCAATTAAATGTCTTTCTTAGGGTGACTTGGGTTTTTTCTTGATTTGGGAGCTCATGACACTTTGAAACACGTTCTTGAGTGAGCATCTCAGGTAGGAGAGTGAAGTGATTTCTGTCAGCATGGGATGAAAGTATTTTCTACAACAAAAGATACAGACAATGCCAGGGGAAGGAATAAAAAAGGCATAGAAGAGAGGTTTAATGTTCTGTCAAGTCAACCTGGGTGGTCTCTCTGTCGGACCACATGTGTTTGAGCAGACTGAACACAAATGCATTCATGTTTCTTCCTGCATGTAATTCTTAGATGGAACTTTTATTCCTTTCAGATGAGTGTTGTTGAGATCTTTTTTCTGCTACCTTTATTTGTCTGTGTCTCTGATGGGTCCTTCCCTCTGTTTGCCTTCCTTATTTTTGGAGCACTGGATGCCTCCTTTGGACACAAGATGCAATTTCACCCGACATGCAGTAAATACCATCAAGGAAGCCAAAGCCTCATTTTTTTACTCCCCTGTGCCTGGTGCAGCCCATACGAGGAGTCATTTATTCCTTCGGTGATTCCCCAGGAGCATCCTGCTTTCGTCCCCATTTTGCAGGAAAGGAAACTGAAGCTCAGGGACAGTAAGTGATAGTTCCTCCTAATGTATGAAGGAATGGTATTATTACTGTTGCTGTGTCGTTCCTAAGTGAAGAAACCACCTTCACGGCGGTAAAAGTCATGGACTCAGAAGTGCAGAGCTGGATAGTCACCCAGACCGACACTCTTCAACAGAAATACAACAACAGTTACACGTGTAACTTTAAATGTTCGAGTAGCCACATTAAAAGAGGTAAAAAGAGACAAAGTTAGTTTTAATAATATATTTTATTTAACCTAACATATTGAAAATGTCATCATTTCCACCCGTGTGGAATATAAACATTATTAATGAGACATTTTGAATTTCATTTCTTGTACACGGGCTTCGAAATCTGGTATGTATTCTTAGACTTATGTCTCGATTTGGATCAGTTAAGTGCTCGAGTGGCCACATGAGGCTTGAGGCTACATTGTGGGGAGAGCGAGTCCAAATCTTTCGACAAGTAGTTCTGGGATTTTTCTTTTTTAAGATGTTCTTTCTTTATTTTAGAGAGCGAGAGAGCATGAGCAGGGGTTGAAGGAGGAGCGGAGGAAGAGGGAAAGAATATCAAGCAGACCCTGTGCTGAGTAGAAGCCCAGTGTGGGGCTTGATCTCCCAACCCTGATATCATGAGCTGAGCTGAAACCAAGAGTCAGAGGCTTAATGAACTGAGTCACTCAGGTGCCCCAGTTCTGGGAGTTTTCTATTATACAATGGGGCTAGGGCAGCACATTGTATCAGGGGTTCCCGGTTTATATTCAACTTTTATCCTACAAGCCCCTTAAACATTTTTTGTAGAAGGAAATAGAGAGAGAGAGAGAGAGAGAGAGAGAGAGAGAGAGAGGAGAAGGGGAATAAGAAGGAGAGGAAGGAAGGAAAGGAAGAAGAGAGGGTGGGAGGAAAGAAAAGAAGGGAGGGAGGGAGGGAGGAAGGAGCTTCCTTTGACCCAAAAATTTTGAAAGAAGTAAGAGACTCTGTCCAACTACATTGTCTCAGTTTGGAGTCCCCCTAGAAGCAGATCTGGAAGCAGAGGTTCAACTGCTTTGGGGGTAGATCCCAGGACGCNAAACATTTTTTGTAGAAGGAAATAGAGAGAGAGAGAGAGAGAGAGAGAGAGAGAGAGAGAGGAGAAGGGGAATAAGAAGGAGAGGAAGGAAGGAAAGGAAGAAGAGAGGGTGGGAGGAAAGAAAAGAAGGGAGGGAGGGAGGGAGGAGCTTCCTTTGACCCAAAAATTTTGAAAGAAGTAATAGACTCTTTCCAACTCCACTGTCTCAGTTTGGATTCCCCCTAGAAGCAGATCTGGAAGCAGAGGTTCAACTGCTTTGGGGGTAGATCCCAGGACACACTGGCAGAGGAGCCAAGAAGGGAAGAACCAGTCATGGATATGCCATCAGGCAAATCTCCATGAGCAACTGGTACTCCGTTACCAGTGGGGACCTCTAGTGGGCGGCAGAGAGCACATTTCTCAGAGCTACTGCAAACCTAGGACCAAGGGAGCTATTTATCGACCAACTTCCACCCGCCACGGGTTGAAGGATGCTCCCAGGAGCATTCATTTCCTAGCATCCTAGCCTGCTGTGTGGATGCTGCGGTGGCTAGAAAGAGCCTCCCCAGCCCCCCAATCGCGGGTGGGGGGGTGGCAGTGGGAAGTCAGACCTGCCTGTACTGAAGTGGTCAGGTTCAGGCTGGATGGTGCTGGCCACACCCATGACACACCTACCTTCTCATAATTCAAAAGCTCTTCTTTTTCATCACAAGCCCTCCTTAACATTAAGCGTGTTAACTTGGTGACAGTCGGGGTGCCATATGGGACATGAGATTATTTAGCTGTTGTCATCTCAGTGACAGAAAAGGCTGAACAGCTATGGGAGGACATCACAGATGTATGCATATATTTCATATATTTACATGTAACCCTGTAGACACGTGTGTGTTCCCATTCATGTTGTCCCCAAGCTTAACTCTTACCACATTGTCTGTTGTTGTTGTGTGCGTGCTTCCTGCTCTCTTTTTCAGTCGCTGGTCCAAACAGAAGAAGATAAAAGGGGCAAGTCCACGTTGCCCAGGGGAGTAACGCTGCTGTGATTCTCACCAGACGCGAGGGCCAGATTTCTCCCGTCTCTGTCGCCAACCCCTGTCCCTCTCACTCCCTATGACGACATTGTTTGTATTTGGTCTCTGGTTTATCCTTTGCTTCTTCTTTAAAAAATCCCCGCAAATGTTTTTAAATTTTCACGTATTTTCTCTCTCTTTTATAAAGATAGTTCACCTTCTGCACTTTTCTGAAACTTGCTCTGTTCCCTTTTTGAGGCCATGGGTCCTATTTTGACCTCTCTTGGTTGCTGGGGCAGGAGCAGTGAACAGGATAGGTAGAACCTTAAAGTCCCAGAACTCAAAACATTTTAAGGGACATGCTATGACTTTTTGGATGGAAAAGTCTCTCAGTGAGTTAAAAGGATAAGCCGTGTGTTTAGGGTACTTTGACTGTCAATCTCAGGGATAGCTGATCATTTGAAAAGTAAAGAACTGACCAGTGAGCTTGTGTTTCAAATCCAAACCCACCAATCCAGAGCCCACACCCCCCACCTCCTCTGTGGGCCCCTCACATGCCAAGTCACCATCCACCTGCCCTGATCACCCCACGGCCAGGCGCCAGACAATCAGGATCAGCCTCATGTCCCAGAGCCCTGAAGTTATTTGAACTAGCCAGTCCTAAGACTGCTTACCCCACTCTGTCTCTTCCTTCCTGAGGAAACCACAACAGAGGCTCTTGCCCACATTTTGCCTTGGCTCTTTTCCCCTCTGAGCAACCTGGTGCTTCCCTCCGTGGCCCTGAGTGACATGGCGACATGGTGTCCCCCCTTCTCTTGGCATCTGTGAGGAGAATGAACTCTCTATCCAATGGTAGTCAGCTCCTGATCAGTTGGCCTCACCATATCTGAATAATAATAAAACCTATATTTTATTTTTATTTTTTAAAAGTCAGATGCTTTAATGAGGAGACACGTGACATGCAGTGAGAGCATTTTTAAAGAAGATTTTATTTATTTATTTGAAAGAGAGAGAGCACGTGCGAGAGAGCCCGGGGGTGGGGGAAGTTGCGGAGCCGCAGAGGGAAAGGGAGAAACCAGAGCTCAATCCCATGACCCTGGGATCATAACCTGAGCCTGAGTGGAAGGCAGACACTTAGTTTAAGTGACTGAGCTACCCAGACGCCCTAGTGGGGCATTTTTATTTAATTAATCTATTTGTTTATTTTTAAGTAGGCTCCACACTAAGGTGGGGCTTGAACTCTCAACCCTGAGATCAAGAATTGCATGCTTCACCTAAAACCTATATATATATATTTTTTAGATTTTATTTTATTTATTTGACAGAGAGAGAGAGAGAGAGAGATCACAAGTAGGCAGAGAGAAGGAAGCAGGCTCCTTGCCGAGCAGGAAGCCCGATGCGGGCCTCGATCCCAGGACCCTGAGATCATGACCTGAGCCGAAGGCAGAGGCTTAACCCACTGAGCCACCCAGGTGCCCAAAACCTATATTTTATGCAGTAAATATCCCACATGGGATGACAGCCCTGTTGGCCCCGTTATCTCCCTTAGCTCATTCTTGTCTCCCTTCGCTCCCATCTGTGCCAGTCACCACCCTCGTAGGCCTTTGCTGCTGGGGTTTCCTCAGCCTGGCCACCCTCCCCTGATGTCTGCACCTCTGTTCTTTTCTTTCCAAGAGTCTCAGCTTAAATGCCACCTTATCAGAGCTCTCTTTCTGAAATAACTCCCCTCCTCTTCTGTCTGACACCATTCCTGCTCCATTTTTCTTCTAAAGACAATCTCTACCTGACATTTGCTAGATCTACCCAAGTTCACTCATTTTTTTTCAGGTTTCTCTGCCGTAAAACATGAATTTCATGTTTATTCTATTCATGGCTGTAGGTATCCTTCATGCCTGGCAAAGGGCCTGATATAGAATAGATGCTCAGTAAACATATATTGCATGCAGCATTTGTTGCAAGGATGAATAATTAATGGAGTCGACCATTTTTCTTGATTGTTGTAGGTGAAGCAGCATGCTTGGCTCTGTCATCTGTGACTTTATCTCCCCATGTGACAGAACTTGTTTTTCAAGTTGAAGAGACCTAGCTCAGTTCTCAGTCCAGAAAAACCAAGACGGGGTTTCCCTAAGCAGATGTGGTTCATTTGATTAAATTTCCCTTTGCTAATGTCTCAGGATACACATGAATATATAAGTAAGCATTTAATCAAGCTCCTGACTTACAGAAGGGTTAGATGCTGAATATAATTTGTAATTGCCTGAGAATATAGTAAGCTTGAGTACTTTTGTTTCCATAATTGAGTGTGAGGTTCCCATCGCAATGTGAATCCAGAATAATTCAAGTAGTCGACAAGAAGAGTATTTTTCCTTTTGGAAAAGTTCAAACGTATACAAAAGAAGAGAGACTGGAATGATAGCCTACCATATCCATCTTTAGTTATTTAGTTATTATCCACTCTTGGCTCATCTTATGATACTGTATCTAAACTTTTAACATAACCTTACTTTGCAAATTAAAGCAAACCTCAGACATCACATGATCTCACCTGTAAATACTTTAATATGTACTTCTAAAAAGCGAAGGACTTTCTAGTCGCTGTGGAAAACAGTAGAGCAATTCTCCAAAATATGAAACATAAAATTAGCACATGCTCCAGCATCCCACTTTGGGATGGGGAATACACCCAAAGAGTTGAAAGCAGGGGCTCAAAGAGATTCGTAAACCCATGTTCATAGGGGAGTTGTTTACAATAACCGAAAGGTAGAAGGCAGCCCAAGTGTCCACTGACAGATGAACAGATAAACAGAAACAGTACAGCCATATAGTGGGATGTTATTCAGTCTTCAAAAGGGAAGAAATTCTGGCATATGCCATAACATGGACAAACCTTGAGGACATTATGCTAAGTGAAATAAGTGAGTCATAGAAAGACAAGTACTGTATGACCCCACTTTATACGAGGTCCTTAGAGGAGTCAAATCCATAGAGACAGAAACTAGAATGGCGGGTGCCAGGGGCTGGGGAGGGGGATGGGAGTTCGTGTTCAGTGGGGACGGGTTTCTGTTTGGGAGGATGGAACGGTTCTGGAGAAGGATGGTGGGGATGGTAGCACAGCAATGTGAATGTATCCAACGCCCCTGACCTGTGCACTTATAAATGGCTCAGATGGTCAATTTCATGTGATGCATATTTTACCATCAAAAAAGAATGACTCATTTGAAAAACCAGGACTTTAATGCTGTTATCATATGTGTGGCAGAACAAGGGTGGTATTTTCAGTCCTTATCTGGCTTTATGTTTGGCAGCATTTGACACTGGACCCCCATCCCTGGGGCTTCTTGTGGCATCACCCACCATATTTTCCTCCTACCTCCTTGACAGTGCCTTCTCAGCCCCCACTAGAGGCTTCTGCTTCTTCAGCCCTTCCCAGGAATCCTTCCTAAGACCTCAACCCTCTCTGGGTCCACAGTTCAAAATTATTCCACCCACTTCAAGGCATTCATACTGATGGTCCCTGCACTAGTTTGTTGGAGCTGCTGTACTTACTACAAACTAGGTAGCTTAAAGCAACTGAAAGTTATTCTCTCACCATTTGGGAGTCAACAGGGCCATACATCCTCCATGGGCTCTGGGGAGAATCTGTTCCTTACCTCTCTCTCAGCTTCTGGTCTTTCTGGCAATCCTTGGGATTCCTCAGCTTATGGAGGCTTCACGCCAGCCTCTGCCTCTGTCTCCATGTGCTATCTCCTCTGTGCCTGTCTTCTATTTCTCTGGTCTCTTATAAAGACACTTGTCCTTGGATTTAGGGCCCATCCAGATAATCCAGCATAAACTCATCTCAAAAATCCTTTGACTTGATTGCATCTTCAGAGATCACTTTTCCCAATAAGATCACATTTTCAGGTTTTGGAAATCAGAATGTGGACATATCTTTAGGGGCTATACTCAACCCATGATAACCCCTAAATATGTGTCCCTGTTGCAAATTCTCTCCTGAGTCCAGAGCCATATAGACATAAGGCAAATATGATTCCTAAGAGTCTCCTGGTCTAATCATAAACAAATAGCAGACAAACCCAAATTGAGGGGCATTCTACAAAATACCTGACCAGGTACTCTTACAAATTATCAAGACTGTGAGAAACAAGGAAAGAAACTATCACAAGAGAAGGGGAGTAGAGAGACCAGATGACTCAATAGCATGTGGCATCCCAGTTGGGATCTCCAAACAGGAAAGGTTATTGGTGGAAAAACTAGTGAAATTTGAATAAAGTTAGGATTTAGTTAATAGCATCCTACCTGGGCACCTGGGTGGCTCAGTCAGTTAAGTGTCTGACCTTGGCTCTGGTCATGATCTCAGGGTCCTGGGATTGAGTCCTCCCCCTCAGCAGGGAGTCTGCTTCTCCCTCTCTGCCCCTGCCCCCCTCCCCATGCTTGTGCTCACGTGCTCTCTCTCTCTCTCTCTCTTTCTCACATTGTACCAGTGCTGGTTTCTTAGTTATGGGTTATATAAGATGTTAACATGAGGGGAAGTTGGACTAAGGGTATATAGTAACTCTCTTGTACTATCTTTTCAAGCTTTTGTTAGATCCGAAATTCTTCCAAAATAAAAAATTTGTTTAAAAAATTAAAATAACCTGATAATGAAATCAGTCTGGGTCAATGACATTCACAGACTCAGATCCCAGGTATGGAAAGTTGACTTATGATGATTTTTAAAAATAGACTTTATTTTTTAGAGTAGTTTTAGATTCACAGCCAAATGGAGTGGAAGGTACAGAGATTTCCCATATACCCCCCTCCCTGCACACACACAGCCTCTCCCATCATCGACATCCCCAGCAGAAGGTACACTCATTCCAACTGATGAACATTCACAGACATACCATTATCACCCAAAGTCCATAGTTTATATTAGGGCTCACTCTTGGTGTTGTACAATCTGTGGATTTCGAAAAATGTGTAATGACGTGATCCATCATTATAGTCTCAGAGTGCTACCCTAAAAATCCTCTGTGTTCCATCTGTTCAGCTTTACGTCTCCCCTAACCCTGGTGACCAGTGATCTTTTTACTGTCTCTGTAGTTTTGCCTTTTCCAGAATGTTGTATGCGTGCAATCATGCAGTGTCCAGCTTTTTCAGATTGGCTTCCTGAACTTGGTAATACACATTGAAGATTCCCCCATGTCTTCTCATTTCTCGAGAGTTTGTTTCTTTTTAACACTGAATAGTATTTCATCATCTGGATGTCCCACAGTTTATCCATTTACCTACTGAAGGATACCTTGGGCTTCCAAGTGTTGGCAATTATGAATAAAGCTGCTTACTGGCATCTGTGTGCAGGGTTTGTGTGGATAGAAGTCTTCAACTCCTTTGGGTAAATACCATTGAGTCCCACTGCTGGATCCTATGGTTAGAGTAAGTTGAGTTTTGTAAGAAACCATTAAACTGTCCTCCAGAGTGGCTGCCCCACTTTGCATTCCCACCAGCAGTGAATGAGAGTCCTGTTGCTCCACATTCTCGTCAGCATTTGGTGTTGTCAATGTTCCAGATTTGGGCCACTCTAACAGGTGTGTAGGGGTATCTCCTTGTTTTAATTTGCATTTCCCTGATGACATGCGATGCAGGGAATCTTTTCATATGCTTGTTTGCCATCTGTGTATCTTTGTCAAGGTGTCTGTTAAGGTCTTTGGCTCATTGAAAAGTCAGGTTCACGTTTTTATTGTTGAGTTTTAAGAATTCTTTGTACATTTTAGATAACAGTCTGTTATCAGACATATCTTTGCAAATTATTTCTCCCCGTCTGTGGATTGTCTTCTATTCTCTTGACAGTGTCTTTTACAGAGTGGAGAGTTTTAATTTTAATGAAGTTCAGCTTTTTCATTCATTTCAAGGTCATCTAGACTTTCTCCTATGTCATCTTTTAGGAATTTTACAGTTTTGCATTTATATTTAATCTGTGATCCATTTTAATGTATATGAAGAGCACAAGATCTGTGTTTAGATTTCTTTCATTTTGTGGATGTGTATGTCCAGTTGTTACAGCACAATTCATTGTAAAGACAGGTTTCCTTCGTATTTCCTTTGCTCCTTCGTCAAAGATCCGTTGGTCTGTTTCTGAGTTCTCTCTTCTGTTCCATTGATCTATACTGTCTTGATTACTGTGGCTTTATAGTAAGTCTTGAAATTGAGTAGTGTCGTCTTCTTTGTTTTTCTCCCTCAACATTGTTCATGTTGGGTCTTTGCCTCTCTGGGTAAACTTTAGAATTATTTTGTCAATATACACAAGATAAGTTGCTGCAATTTTTTAAAAACAATTTTATTTATTTGAGGGGAGGCAGAAGGAGAGGGAGAGAGAGAATCCTCAAGCAGACTCCCCACTGAGCTCAACTTGCTGCAATTTTGATTGGAATTGCATGGAATCTATAGATCAAGCAGGGAAGGACTGGCATCTTGATTATATTGAGCCTTCCTATCCATGAACATAGAATATCTTCCCAGATGGTGGTGATTTAAACATCTATTTACCGTTTCTTGACTTCTTATTTTGTGCCAGTCATTGTGCTAAGTGCTTAGCTGCTTGATCTTAATTAATCCTTACAGCAACCTGTGGGATAAGGAGATTTGTCTCCTTTTTACACATGAGGAAGTTGTAGTTCAGAGAGGCTAAGAGCTCTTCCAAAAACACACAGCTAGGAATCGCTATAGCTAGGATTTGAATCCAGGTCTGCATCCAAAATTAGGCTCTGCCTCATTTCTTTTTAGAAATTTGTAGGACATGTACTGCTCTGTAATGTCATGTCTGGAGTAACAGCCACATTCCATCTCTGGATTCACTCTTACTGCTACATTATGACCCACAAATGTCTGGATTATAAGATTTGTTTTTTGTCATTTATACTCTTTATCTCCCAAAGATCTTGGTACTCATTCCCAGACTAGTATCCAGACCAGAAGGCAGAGACCAAATGTCTTTTGGCTGATCCATTTTTGCAACTCAACATGACTGGATTATCTGGTAATTGTTTTAACAGCCAAATGAATGCAATTTGCAGTTATTTATTTGGGGCACTTATTTCAGAGATGCTAGCCCTGTTCAATTGAATAACATTTTCAAAGCCAGTATTGTAATGCTGCTGCTGATTGATAAATTAAACCTCCAGCTGGCAGATGTGTTAAAGATTAGAACCAATGGCTGAGACTCATTTCTGAAGGCCTGCTGTTAAACTACTTCTATCTCTAATGCTAATGAGATTCTCTACCATTCTATCTTGTCAACATTAGTAATTTGGATTAATGGGGAGCAAGGTACTACCTACTACAGTTATTTGAGGGGCCTATGAAGATTTCTTGCCCATCCATCCCCATTTGCTAGGTGATAGATTCTAATATTAGAGATTCATTCCTTTGGCTAAATGAATTTTTTTTTTGTTCTCTGTAAAGTGAATCCATACGGATAATGTACTTGGAGACCTGTCACACTTTAGGGTGCCTGAGTTGAGTTTTTTCCAGAAAAGGGTGATTGAGCAGTTGAGGGAGTTGGAGGACTTGAGAAGATTCTGAGGAAGAAGAGGTAAACTCAGACATGTCAAACTTCATAGGTGAACTTTGGGAATGCCATTTGATGAGAGGAAAGGGTAGACTCTTATGCCACTTTGGTGGGGAGTGCTTGGAAATGTGTGTGGATATCTTTGCTTGTACCAAGATTGGGGGTACCATTGACATTTAGTGGGCATGTGCCATGCATACTAAACAGCCTATGATGCATAGGACAGTCCCAAACAACAAGAATTTTTCCACCTAAAATGCCAACAATGCCCCCTTGATAACTCTAGACAATGCCAAGATAGGGATGGTAAGTTTGCCCCTTCGAGTAGTGATTGCCAAACCTAGCTATACCCCCAGGGACTTGCTGAATGAGAATTTGGGTAGAGGAGAGGGCCCAGGAGTCTGAATTTTACAACACTGCAGGTGGTTCTGACATGCAGCTGGCTTGTCTGCTGTTAAGGCATGGGTTAGAGCATTCCAGAGGACCGTTCTTTGTCTTCCAGTTAAACAAAAACAAAACACCAGTGTTTGTTGTAGGGCTTCACAGTCAAAGTACACAATGAGAATTACAGATCACCATGACAAGTGCTGCCACTTGGGACCTACATTCAGAAGCATTACAAGCATTTTCTTTTGAAGTATAGCACACACACACAGAAAACTGCCTAACTCATAGATGTGTAATTCCAGTGTGTGTGTGTGTGTGTGTGCGCGCGCGCCCTGTGTGTGTGTATATATATACCACCTCCTCTTTATCTAGTCATCTATTGATAGACACTTGTTGGCTTCCGTATCTCAGCTATTGTAAATAATATTGCAATGAACATAGAGGTGCATATATCTTTTCATTTGCCCTTGTATGGACTACATATAATAGGAATTATACACTGTGTTCTACTATGTCTCTGGCTTTTTTGGCTTAGCATCACGATTATGAGACTGGCCCATGCATTTGTGTGTAGCTGGGGATCCTCCATTCTCACTGCTGCATGTATGAATGTTCCACAGTGCATTTATCCATTTTCTATTGAGAGATGTTTGAGAAGTCCCCAGTTTTTGGTTAGTACAAACGTGTTGCTATTCACGTTCTCGGGTGTGTCTTTCAGTGGACATTTGTCTTCATTCCCCCTGGGCATATACCCAAGAGTGCCAATGCTGGACCACGAGATATTCAAATGTTCAATATTGGTAGAGATGGCCAGTATTCCAAAGTGGTTGTACCAGATTACACTCCGCCTAACAGAGTGCAAGTCAGACGTGGTTTCAGATTCATGTCAGTGACCTGGGTAAGTTTTTAAACCTCTCTCAGCCTCAGTGTTTTTATCTGTAAAATGGAGCTTCTGTGAAGACTCCATAGAATCTTTTCCCTGATAAGGACCTTATCAATGAGAGGTCACTCTTTCCTGAAAGACTCTGGGGTCTTTAGAAATCTGCGTGGGTAACACTTATGCTATGAGACTAAACTGTCTTCTCAGGAAAGTCCATAAAAACAAGTTATTGTAAGTTTGCTTTGGACAAAACGATCTTCTTACATGACTGGGCTTTGGCATCCACGCACCTGAGATTACTTCTTGTTTTTCATTGGCTATCATTTGCCTTTGAGATATGAAACAACATCATATACAAAAATCATTACTATTTGTCAAGAATCCTATATGCTCTATCTACTTGCAACTCTAGTTGTTCTTGGCTTTATCATTTTGTCCGTACTTTGACAAGTTAGAAAATCTTGAAAATGCTGTAAGCGACCTGTAAAGGATGAGTCATAGCACAGAATGGGGAATTTATATAAAGATGTATCTTTTCTAGAATGTTCCAAAGAATTCAAATACTCTTGGGGTGATCAACTCAAATTCAACTAGCTAAGGCTTAAAAAAAATAATTGCCTTCTTCATCCTGTTCCCTAACCCCTACCCTCACTCCTGCCTTCCAAGTCTATACAGGGATTTCTAAAAATTCAGTGGTTTCTTGGTACATCCACTTTGGAAGACAGTTTGGTGTCATTTTACAAATCTGAAAGTAGGCATACTCTGGGACCCAGAAATTCCATTCCTAGGACTATTCCTACAGAAATGCATGCTCAGAAATAAGTCAATCAGAGAAAGACAATTATCATATGATCTCTCTGATATGAGGAACTTGAGGGGCAGGGTGGGGGGTTGTGGGGGGTAGGGAGGGAAAAATAATGAAACAAGATGGGATGGGGAAGGAGACAAACCATAAGAGACTTCTAATCTCATAAAACAAACTGAGGGTTACTGGGGGGTGGGAGGGTAGGGATAGGGTGGATGGGTTATGGACATTGGGGAGGGTGTGTGCTTTGGTGAATGCTGTGAAAGATGTAAGCCTGATGATTCACAGACCTGTACCCCTTGGGCAAATAATAAAAATAAAATTAAAAAAAAAGAAATGCATGCTCACAGGCACAGATTATTTGAGGAAGGAATGTTTAAAGCCCCAACTGGAACTAATCCAAATGTCCATCAACAGGGCAATGGATAAACAAATTGTGGCATACTCTTTCAATGGAATACTATGTAGCAGTGAAAGTGAATCAATCACATCTACACATGACAACAGATGAGTCTTAAAGACATGATGTTGGACCAAAGAAGCCAGACGTCACAGGATATATACTGTATGATTCCATTTATGTAAGAATCCAAAAAGATGCCAAGTAGAACTGTACTGTTTGGGAATGCACAATAAGGCAGTAAAAGTATTAAGAAAAGCAAGATTATTAAATAGCATAAAGTCAGAATAGTGATGATTGCTGGGGGAAGACCTGTGTGTGTGTTTCTGGGAAGCTGGTAATGTCCCGTTTGGAGCCCTGGACCTGAGTGTTAGTTTCGAGAACACTGGTTTCACAGCAAAGTCTTCGACTGTACATTTATGCTTTAGGCATTTTTCTGTGTTTATTCAACTTCACAATATAAGAAGGGGAATGGGAAATAAACTGCAGTGGTTCGGGAGGGAAGTGAACACCATGCCAAATATACCACCCAAAAGCCCTACCCAGCTGGCAAGGACCTGGTTTAGTTATCTGCCTCTAGCAGTTAAGATTTGCCACCTCTGGAGTCTTTGCAAAGAGGAGGTGAGCCTTTTATTGCAGCTTGCCGGGCTTCTGTGACTTGAAACGTTGACAGCAATGCCCCCAAATCGTTCTCCTCAAAAATGTGTGTTTTGCTAAACGGACCAGATTTGTTTAGAGACGGACTAACTGCACCCCTGGACACAATCTCCTTCTCTTTTTATCATTAAGTTTCTTCCTCCTAACCTCCTTGCAAGATGCTGTGAGCGTCCGGTTGTCTGCAGCCGAAATCAAACCCATTGGAAAACAAGGTTTCCTTCCCAGAGGAGGAGGAATCTGTCGTCCCAACTTCCCCCCTGCCTCCCGACCATCCGGCTCTCCCCACTTCTCCCCCACAAACTCCACTGAGCCGGGTCCCCTCGCGCCTCCGCGATTGGTCGTGGGCCATCATGTGTCGACATTCTGGGTGGGTCTTTCTCCCGTTAAACTCATCAATTGCTCCTCTTTGGAGCTTCGCTGGCCAGTGGTTTAGACCTTTGAGCCCATTTTCCCTCTTCCTTCCTCTTCCCCCACCCCTCCACACCAGTCTTATTTTAGCAAAACCTAGAGGAGAAGGAGGAGGAGGAGGAGGCTTTGGGGGGGGTGGGGGGAACGCTAGGCATTGCAGCATCCGGGAGCAGCTACTGAGCGGCTAAGCGAACGGCGCATACCTCTCTCTCTCTCCCTCTCTCTCTCTTTTTCCCCTGTTGGGAATTTTCAGGATTTCATTGCTGCAATTTAACCCCAAGATGAGGCACGGTTGAGCGAAAGGCTGCGCGCACAGGCACACTCACACTCCTTGGTGAACAGAAGAGGCAGCCGTGGTGATTCAGGAAGAAAAAAAAAAAAAATCACCCGGACCCTGCGGCTTCAAGACTCCTTAAGAGCCCTCCGGAGCGTTTCCCTCCCCCTCCCCTTCTTTCCTTTCCCGTTAATATTTTTTCTTTTCATTTAATTTTATTTTTTGGCTACCGATCTTTCAGGCTTTTTAAGGTCTAGGAACTCAAGCAAAACAGAAAAAGGGATTTTTTTTTAAATTTTGGGGGCTGCCCTCCCCCCCTGCAAAGACCTGGTTTTTATTTTTATTTTTTCAATAAACATTTTTTCTAATGGGCCGAGCGCACTCCTTTTGCAAGATGCCAGCCTGACCCGGACCTCGGAGGAATTTGAAGCTTCCACTGCGTCCCGGGGGGGCGTCCTTTGCAAACCGTTC